>CATIWF010036787.1:0-14464 GCA_949630135.1 Balakata baccata | reverse complement strand
AATTGGTAGCTAAATAAACTTAGTGAAACTTAAACAAATTGAAATATGCATAATATGGACCACTAACTAGGGTTTGGTATTATGGCAGTGTGACCTTCATGTGTTCAGTAGCTTATAACTTTTTCTATACTAGTCCAATTTATATAATTCTTATTTTTAATTAAATCTAACATATAGTATATAACATACCTACATTTCAAAACAATTGGACCATTGAGGAATTTTTTATGCAATATACATTCATATTTTGTTTTCTACCCTGTTTCTACCCTTAGGCAGTTTTAGGCCACCGATTTTGCATCTTCATATCTTATAACATGTAAGTTATATTCTAATAAACATTCGTACAAACATAGATAAGTTAAAATGGAACATTTTTCATGTTGACAACTTTCATCCATTCAGCCTCTAAGGTCCTCATATGGTAGGGTATTTATGACTGGTTAAGAATAGGGTTAGCATCCGAATTAGTCTGATTTATGAAGGCCATAATTTACAAAATACATAATATATTGAAGTGGCATTTATGCAAAAACTTTAACTAAAACATGTACCTATAATATTTATGTTTTGACTATTTACAGATTATATCTATAAGGAGCCCAAAATGAGGAAAACAACTGCCTGGACCTGCATAGGACACTAAGCAAGCAGATCAAATATGGAATAGAACATGACTCTCTTGACCATAACTCAACATCCGCCTGTAATCTGGTCATGAAATTTAACATAAAACTAGATAACACAGACATCTATAACTTTTATGTTTTGAGTTTCCTCAATTACTGAGTCTATCATATAGAAACATAATCAAAACAGCAAGTGATTCAGCTAGGTTCCACAATAGAACTAGTCACAATGATATGCCAATATCTTTTCATAGACACCAAATCATGTAAAACTATTTATATATCCATAAATTTAAGACAAGAAACTACAATATGTTTGGTATTTCTTCAGATTCGGCCTTTAACATAAAGAAAATGGGACTTTAAGTTGCCATGAAAAAAGAAATCAAGCAGCTTACCCATGGAAAGCAAGTAGTTTGCACCTTCTAAATCATATTCTATTAATCATAAATTAAAACTAGCAATTCATGGTGATAAACTAACCTTCAGATGTTCTTTTTCCTGGTCTTGCTGCTGGAAAAAAAATTGAGAGAAAGAATGAAGGGAAGAGGAGCAAGTTTTCTGATTGAAGACAAAAAGAGGGCAGCTTTAAGGCTGAGCCTTTTCCACCGCCAACATGCTTTTTTTTCTTTTCCAATATTATTATTTAATTAATTTAATTATTTACTTAATTTATTCATTTTTATTATTTTCTCTACATTTTTACATATACCTAGTTAATGCCAAAATATTATATAATCAAATTGTCCAATTTAACCAATTTAACTATGTGAAATTCTATTTATTTTAAATTTAATCATTTTATTTAATTTCATTTTCAATATCTTGTGTCCTTATTTAATTTATAACTAATCACGTGTGACCTATTTCTATTGTGATAAATCGACACGTAACAAGTCTATCTCGTGAGCACGTTCTAGCTAAAATCCCTATGTATGCATTTGTTTCATATGAATGACATATATAAAATGAACATGTTCAAATGAAATGCATGTGAATTTGTTTGCCTGCTTAGAAAAGCATTCATTAGTTTTAGTTACGTCTTGCTCATGTTATTTAGGCCTAGTTGAAGGCATAATTGTTCTAATTCCATGAAAAGTTTGGCTAAGAGGTGCACACAGGGGTGTAAGAAGAATTTAATAATAAACAGAGAAGTAAAAGACGGCAAGCAAGTTGATTCAAGAAATAGAACCCCTCAATTTAAGGGATTAGCTAACCAACATCCAAATTCCTAACACTTGTAGTTGATTGCAGGAACTTTATAAGAGTGGAGAAACACAGAAGATTCAGGCTATCTGAGGAGCCAATCAGCATAACAGAGTTCCTCTAAGTAGCAGTTGAAACAAATTTTGAAAAATTTAATCAAAGAAAGAAGGGACAAAAAATAAGCTTTGATCAGCAGCAGCAATGCTAGTACAAGTAACATGAACTTTAATATTTTATATTACTAAACAACGTTCAAATTGACACCTGAGTTATGAATTTTCAGATTTCTACAATGCAAGTTTCATTGCTAATTCATGCATTTACATATCAATAAACATGATTAAACCATATACCTTTAGCCTAAATCCAAGAAAAACAACATCAGCATAACAAGAAATAGAAAAAAAGTATTGGAATTAATATCATAGATGCCGTCAAGTCTGTCCATTATTCAAAGCATGAAAATATGTTTATGTCAGTTCTATTTTAAAAGCTGTAAAACTCTTTTTGTAGAACAATATCAATTCATCAATCATACTCAGAGTTAAATAATTTTTTATCCATTCCAAATCAAGTCATGATCAGAAATATGATTGAAACACATTATAAAAATTTATAACCATTAATATGCAACCTTCTCCAACACAAAGATCCCAAAAGAAAGAGAAATAGTTCATCAAGAGATAATAGAAGTTAATCATAGACTGAAAAGAAAAATTACAGAATATACATATCACCAAGCACCACATTGGACCATCTGGTGTAAAATCTATATAACATATCACCAAGCAAATGAGGGATTGAGAGTCCTCACAAATTTTTCTGAACTCCAGAAGAAAGCAATGACAAAAGCATATGCACCATGGAAAAACCAAAAATCAAAGCTGGTCTTGTCTAGAGCTTATTCTACTATGATGATGTAGAGATGAGCACAGCAATAAGATATAGTATGCCATGTTATAAAAAGAAAAGAAAACTTACTTCTTCACATGGAAGTGAAACAAATCTCTTTCAATAAATGTCAAGAAGCGCCTAGATGAAATACCATTTTCAGGAGAGAACCAACCATTAAAAAAGCATCAAAGATTAACATTATAAAAAAAAAAATGAACAAAATTCTTCTATTACCTTGGGCTGAGTGAATATCGTATCTAAGTGCTGTCCAACATTTATAGCATTATCTGAACTTGAGGCATCTACTGTTAGAAACAAATACAACAAAATAGGAAAATTGTTAATTCAATATTCAAAAATAGTAGAAAATAGAAATCTAATCTGAGGCTTGTATAGCACAGTTTCCTTAAGATAAATTCGCCTCCTACACGGGTGTTTAGGATAACCGGCGTTTGTCTCCCAAGATACAACATATTCCAAGTAGTTGTTGAACACACAACACATACTTATGGCGAACTTTCACTTGTCACAACCTCTATCACTTGAGAAGAAGAAGGAGAAGAAAGAAAGAAACACTTGAACAATCAAAGAATACTCTTCATCAACTCTCTAAAATTCAAGCCTAAACCACCTATTTATACTAGATGGAGGAGACAATGGATTAATTGTGATTAATTTCCTTTAAAAGGCTGCCAATAATGCCTTTGTAACTCTCAAATAATGGTGAAATTAATCTTTGAAACATCAGAAATTGACATTCCAAAAGACATGAAGCTCAAAGGTTCATTCTGGAACAGAATCCACACGACCGTGTGGATCTGCCTTACTCTCCTGCAGGCACAACGACATGACCGTGTGGATCCACACGGGCGTGGCAGAATGCCAACCGTGTGGATCAAGACGGGAGTGTTGCCAAATTTTCTAGAAATAAAAAAATAATTTGAAAAAATTGGGCTTGTTCAGGACCACGAGATTTTGGGCCGATATTCGTGTACGCAGGTCGTGCACCCACGCATTGGGCCATCCCGGCCCATGGATTTGCACCCCCCCTGCGCCTGAGCGCCCGAGAGAGAGCTTTCCATTCTACTTTTCTTACCCATGTAAAAATGCATCTCTATATATAAACACAAGTCCAGCTTCAATTCTTAGTTATGTGGAACAAACTCCTACTCACTTTTCACCTTTAAATCTCCTTACCAAGGAGCCTACTTTGAGCTTCAATTTCTATTCACACATTTTCCATTTTGAGCATACGAATACATTAATTCATAGTCCTCATGTCAAAGAACATATATCCGGGTCTTTTTTCCAAAACCGAGTTGTGGGATCCACCCGAATAATTCTCTCAAAATGGTTCATAATCACAATTTTTCCAACAATGATTATAAAGAACTTCATAGTGTGTGCGGTTGTTTAGAACTGGAGTGGGTGTTCTATTAAACAGGTGAGCAGAGTGTGCTATGAACTCAAGCTAGTAAACATTGGGGAGATGGCTCTGGAACTTTAAGGCACAGGTAAGGTTTAAAAGATGTTGATGTTTTCTCTCAACAATGTTATTTTGTTGAGGAGTTTCAACACAAGAAGTTTTATGCATTATGCCTTTTTCAAGATAAAATTGAGTCATCATGAATTCTACGCCTTTATCGATCGAATCCATTGAAATTCTTTTATTAAATTGGGTATTTACAAAAGTATAAAATGATTGCACTTGAGTTCTAACCTCACCCTTGGTTTTCAAAAATAAAATCCATGTGAATCTACTATAATCCTTTAGAATGGTAAGAAAGTTTTTAAATCCTTTCAGAGAAACATTTGTAGGACCCCAAATGTCTATGTGGATCAATTCAAAAGAGGTAGTAGAAAAACTAAGGCTATCCGAAAATGGTAGCTTCTTGTGTTTGGCATAGTGACAAATGTCACAAGCCTTAGGCGGCATACTTGTGATACTAGGATCAAGAGACTTAAGCTGCTGGAGGTTTTGAAAGGAAGGATGACCCATCCTATTGTGCCATAGGTCAAAATCTTTATTGACCAAGAAAAGAGAACCTTGATTGATTTTTGAAGTGGCGACCCTCATTGTGTAAAGGCCTTGACTAAGATCAGCAAAACCAATCTTCCTCCATGTCTGTACATCATAAATATCATAGTGAGTATTAGTGAAAATAAGGCAACAATGGTTTTCTGAGGTTAATTTACTAGCAGAGATGAGTTTACAGCAAAATTTAGGTACAAAAAAAACATTATGTGGAATGAGATCATTGTTGAGGTATACAGTTCCTATAAAGGAAACAGTAATATCATGACCATTTGGTAATTTAATATTGCATCCTGTTACAGGTGTAAGGTTTGTGAAAAGAGATTTAGAGCATGATATGTGGTGTGTGGCCCCTGTGTCAACTAATCAAAGTTCATTAGTTGAGCCATTAACAGATAAGATTTTACCACGTCTCTGCATTTGCATCTTATGCTGAGTGTAGAAAGGAATAAGAGTAGGTTAGCTGTAGTTACTGCTGCTGCCATGGAGGTTTTTGGCTTTTGGTTATTGATGTTGACATTATGTGCTTGCCTTCGCTGAATAGCATTTACAAGTTGATCATATTGCTCCTTGGTGAGCTGAGGTGCATCAGTTTGTCGAACATTGGGATTTTTTGATATTAAATCAACAATAGGAGTATTTGTTGAATTGCTCTCATGACTCTCTAATTGATCGGCATAGGACAGTGTCTTCTGCCTTGGTTTCATGCCTTGAGAAATGGAGTGAAATTCTTGTTGCAAATATGCAACTCTGATTGCATATGCCTGAGAGAAGTGATCCTTGAGATCTTGCCATACTTCAAACGCATTATCAAATTAACCAGATCACTGATTGCGCAATCGGAGGGGAAAGAGAGTGTATTATCCATGAGAGCACTATTATATTACACCTTCTCCAACCTTTGTATGTTGAATCTGAAGGATTTGGCACAAGAATCGTGCCATCCACAAACTGAATTTTATTCTTGGAGAGTAAGACCATCTTAATGGCTCGATGCCATGAGTGATAGTTAGAACCTGCTAAAACAAGTGAGACTAAAACTAGACTCGGATTCTCGTTTGGATGAAGAAAGTAAGGACTTGATTGATTCTCTTCAATTCGTAAAGCCATGCATACAGTATTTCTCAAGAAACCATCAACACAAAGGAAAGAAACAAGATAACCAAAGAAGAAGAAAAGAGAGAGAACTTAGCTTTGATACCATATCGCATAAGCTAAACTTCGGAAAAAATGGAGAACTATTATTTAATCAACTTGAGTTTACACAGTAGCTTTAGCTCCTTATATATAAGAGCTACAATGACCGCTCTCAACTAATTCCCTAAAATGAGGAATGAAGAAAAGATAGTATACATCAAGCCTATACTAATTAAATTACACTGCTGACTCAACTATCATGTACTCCTACTATAGTAAGCTTATAGCTCTTATCATTAGCTGCACTGCTGTAGGTAGCTATACTGCTATAAGCAGCTTTCTTCTTTGCTTCTATGTCTTGGCACGTGAACACATTGAACACAATGACTTGGTTGTGCCCTTGAGACCTTTCTCTTCTTTTCCTTCATTTATAACTCGGTTATCAAAATTCTCGGAAAACAATTTCTCGGTGACTCTTGATCATATTTTTCAATAAAAAATGTCTTAAACAAAATATCGAAATTCGCATAATCATATATGTAATGTAATGTTGTATAATATCCAGTAAACTAAGACAGAACATACAAATCCTAGAGAGAATCTCATAAACACTGAAGAATCTGCCAGTTTCAAATCACTCAATTAACATTCTCGAGCTTTCTTTCTCAACAGAAACTGAAAATCCTAGACCGGACACGAACCGGGTTCCCAAAATCCGGCAGCGGTGGAGACAAAGAGGAGAGCTGTTAAGAGAAGAAGGAGAAGGGATGACTTTTTTTTTTCTTGCTTTCGATCCCTTTCCTCTACCTGAGGTTTTTTCCTACTTTCCATCTGTACTAGATCCATATGATTTCAATTTGATTGAGTGTTTTGATGTGAGCTCTAATTCGGTCTCGATTTTGTTTCTTGAAATTGTGGTTGATCGGTTCGAATGGATTATAATTAACGAGACATAACTTACTAAACAGGTTGCATGTAAAGCTATAGAATTTTGTTTACCACTTGAGCAGGTAATCGGTTTCTCATTGAGATTGAAAGTTAATGACGAGGCTATAGATATAAAATATATCAACTGCACACCAGAAGTTCTCTTTTATTATAAATTTCGTACGGTATTTTGATTTATTGATGATACCAAGATATCAATTTCAACTGTAGAAAATATTAATGAAGAGCACATGCAGGTGAGCACGTCCTTTCATCTGTCTTTCTTTTACTTTCCATCCAAACAGCAAGAGGGACTGTTGAAGGCAGGCACAAATCACAGATGGGCACATGCTGTTTTAAGCTCAATTTGGAATCTTGTTTCTTGAAAGGCCTCATGCTGTTTCTAGTTTGATTGTAAATTAGTTGAGTTGAGAAATATTTCGATAGATTGTGTTTACTGGACTAATCCAATTACATAAGGATACGTATTTAATTATTTTATTTTTATTTTTATATTATTGTATAATTGAATTGGTTCATAAACAACGGGATAGGTCCGATTTATATAAAAATTTTTCAAATTAATATTGTTATTGTAGGTTGAGATGGAAAATCCAAGTCTAGCAAGCATGTGGAAACCAAACGGAAACAAAATAGTTGAACTAATAGAATCAGATTTATATTAGAGTGGTTAATATGCATTTATGATGGGGTTACTTTTGATCATTTTATTTGACGTATTTTTTGGCACAAATTACACCCTAAAGAATAAGTGGTTCACAATCATCTTAATTTTTGCTAAATTGGTTTTTCCCTCAAATATTCAATAAAATAACTTTATTTAAAAGAAAAAAAAACTCCTCATTTAGTGCTCAAATAATAAAATTATCAAAATTAAGAACACAAACTCAAAGGTTCCGTTAGAGCATGTTCGGTATACAAAATTTTAGAATAAAAATAACATTTTTATTTGAATGCCAAATTTAGGCTTGGTATTTTATTTTTTAAAGAATTGAATTCTAATTACTCAAGTATTCTAATGTTCTTATTCTCTAATTTTTATAGCATTTGGAATCTATTTCTTATTTTTTTAATAATACATTTTATATATTCCAATAATAACTCTAGACTTTTTTTTTTTCAATAAACATTTTAATAGTTATAAACATATAACTATTAAAAATATAGGTAATTATAGAAAATATTTAAAATTTGAATTTTATTGCATGTATTTATAGAATCACACCAAACTAAAAAAATAAAATTCCAATTCCTATTATATGATAGACCAAATAGAAATATTGGAATTTCAAATCATCAATTTAAGAATAGTATTTCATTTTCTATTCTTTTATATACCAAACATAAACTTAAAGATATATGACTGCAGTTCCCATACCAAGCTGCTTAAAATCAAAGGGATTCAAACTTTAAAGTTTAAAATTTTGTGCTTTACCAATACGAAAATTTCATTTTTTTAGACTTGATTAATATTCTCACTTGTGAGAAATATGAAAGTTCTAAAATTCGAATCTTATCGCCACTATCTACCAATATTAGTGAAAACTTATATTTTTATGGTGTATGCAAAAAGATAACTACTCTTTTAATGTAATTTATAGGCTATTGAGTCTTCTAATTAAAAAAAAGTAAGAAATAAATGCATTATCTTAATAATCATAGGAAGCTCGATTGTATTTGTCACTTTTGATCACTTTGTCTCCTGTACTTAGTTTTAGTACAAATTACATAAAAAAATATATGTTTTTGTTACAAAGAATTATCTCTTAATTTCCAATTTGATAACAATTTATCTGGCCGCGTACCATGAGAAATTTTTGCGCAAGTAGACTTGATAAAAAATTAATTTTAAGAGTTTTAGAAAATCAACAGTAAGAAATTAGGTCCTTTTTTATTTTTTCTTCTTCTTCTTCCTTATTTAACTTGAGAATTACAAACAAAATCATGATATTCTTCTTCCTTCCTTAATCATCGTTTGTGCCCAAACTGTAGTTTGGTTAGTTTAATGTTAAAAGAAACACTTTTGGATGTTTCTTGAATCTTTTTTCCAAAAGATTTTAGGATTTGTCCTTGAAAGTGGGGTGACAATAATGAACACGACACAAACCCAATATGATATTTGTGAATTAGAATTGATGTTTATCATGTTCGTGTTATAATCGTGTCAATCTGATAAAAACATAAAAATTATAGTGTCGTATTCGAATTGACTTACTAATACAAAAAAAAATATGTTTAACTTCTTAATAATTTATGTCTATCATGTCAACGCATTATAATCCCTATACACATTAACTAGATCATGTTATACTAATTTTATAAATTAATCGTGTTAAACTTATCGTGTCATGTTAATCTGTTATTAAGTGTGTTCGTATTCAAATTTTAGACATGATTAGCTTTTCATCTCGTATTCATATTGCCGTTTATCGTGTTATGAATATATCAAATACGACACAAGCACAACCTGTTAACATAAATTGCCACCCTTACTTGAAAGTTTGTATTAAAAAATTGACCGAAAATTGAGCCGTTCTTAAGATTGGATCGACAGTTCAAACTGGTGAATGAATTAAATACAGTGTTAAGTTTGTTAAAACGGAAGCAAACTCTCATGTTTTTTTCTTCTGTTTGGTTGAGTCCTTACTTTTTAGAGTATTCAATTCTTCATGATGTACTGGCTTGATTTTAATGAAGTGCTGAATTTTTTTTTTTTTTTTTAAATGATGTTCTTGTGGCCAAAATATCTACCATTGAGAAGCTTTCTTGGAATATCCTAAATCGCATTTTTGAAAATTAAACTTCTGGAAAATTTTTGTTGAGGGCCTTGTATGTTGTTTTCTTACTTTATCACTAGTTCACATCATGTGTTTCTTTAGGGCTGTGCTTGTAAATATCATCTTTTAACAGGTCAAACCAAGCAAGGATTGTTAAGTTGGAAAATAAGTGTTTCTTAACATTAAATCGATTGCCCGAAGGCTTTTGTATATTCGTGATCAGTACTTAGATTTGTAACCATTCACGGACATTTTACAGTTCTGCATCATTTGGCTAAATATATCTCCAATCTATGATCAGATAATATGTACATCAAACATACTAGAGCTAAAACTTCAGAAACAGCAGCAAGCGGCAGGCCCATTACCGAGCTTCCAAAATTGAAACTGTCAAGTTATTGTCAGTGTCAGGAATTCTGGGAAGTAACTTGGAATCGGTCACACTTCTCACATTGGAAAAAGCAGGAGGTTTAGGTGAAGGAAGAAATGTGCTTTCGTTGCTGAGCATTGAAATAATATCAGACATGGTGGGTCTATCTGCTGGACTTTCTTGAACACAAAGGAGAGCTATTTGAACATATCTCAATAGCATAACAGTTGATGTAGATGGATCACTATCTAATATTGGATCCATCAATTCCATTCCTTGTTCGCTTGTCCAATATTCCCACGTCTTACCGTCCACAAGTTCGCATACAACAGATTTATTATAGTTCAGGTCAGTAATTCTCCAAAAGCAAAACTTGAAGTAAAGATGTAAATAGAACTGAATTGCGAACCGGAGAGTCAATTAGAAATGATATGCAATTACTCACATATCTGAGAAGATTGAGAGAAGATGCTTGATAAAAACCGGTGTTCCTCTTGCCACTCACAATCTCAAGCAACAGCACGCCAAAGCTAAAGACATCTGATTTTATTGAAAAGAGGCCTTCCAGGGCATATTCAGGGGACATGTAACCACTGTATTTCATTTGTAGGCAAATTAAGTTACATGAATGTTGAAAATGATTAAGATTACAGTTGTTTATGATTTACTTACTAGGTTCCGACAATTCTTTTTGTGTTGGCTTGTATTTCATTGTCTCCAAAGATTCTGGCCATGCCAAAATCTGATATTTTTGGGTTCATTTCTTTATCCAACAGGATATTGCTAGCCTTCAGATCTCGATGAATGATTCGTAACCTTGAATATTGGTGTAGATATAGAAGACCATGAGCAATCCCCTCAATGATCCTAACTCGAGTTCTCCAATCTAATATGCCGCGTTTGGAGGAATCTGTCTTGATTTATGTCAAAAACAGAAAGAAAAATATATGAAAGACTGCTATAAACAATAGGGAAAACTTGGAGAAGAATGCATAAAAGCTAAATCTAATTAAACAAGTGCACATACCGAATAGAAAGAAATCCAAGCTTTTATTAGGCATGTATTCATATATCAGTATCTTTTCATCTTGTTCGATGCAGCAGCCCCATAGTCTAACAAGATTCTTGTGTTGAAGCTTGGCTATGAGAAATGCCTCATTTTGCAACTCCTCCCATCCTTGTCCTGATCTTCTTGAAAGCCTTTTCACAGCAATCTCATCTCCTTTGAGTAGCTTTCCCTGAAAAAACAATTTGATTTGCTCATATGCTGTTAAGTTCAATTTATTTTCCCAGTCAGTCATCGAGTTATATTATACCTTGTAAACAGGACCAAAACCTCCTTCCCCAAGCTTATTGGCTTCTGAGAAATTCTCTGTCGCAGCAACAACACTCCTAAAACTGAATAATGGCAATTTTTTGACCTCTCTGTTTCTACCTTCTCCAGCTGAACCTTGTTCACTATGCTCTGTGTTATCATCAATCGAGTCCAAACCTATGTCGAATAGTAACAAGTCCTCTCCTGCAACGTGAAACATAATGAGATTTTGACTTCATGAATAATAATGCTCACTTTCCAGATGATTCTGAGAGCAACTTTTACCTTTTCTCTTCAGCTTTCTCTTTGCTTGATAAATAATTAGGCACAAAGTGAGCATTCCAAGTGATACCGCTAGTATGATAATCGTCCATAACTGCACCTTGATTCCTGAATTCTTATCGCTCTCATTTCTCGAACTATTATCTGAAATAAAAGAAGCAAATGAACAAAAAAATGATCATTCAAACAGTAAGTTATGAGATTGTATTGTGCCCTTACAAGGATTGATAAACTCAGAAGCTGCGAGTCTGAGATAAATATCTCCTTCAATACTTTCGCCAATCTTGAGGTCGAACAAGTCTTGATTCCATACCAAGCATACTTGATCGTGGTCCCAAGCATAAGCAACACATCTGCAATCCCTTGCGCAAGCTGATTTGCACTCTTCAGTATTTCTAACGCTCACGTTGACTGGATTCTTGGGAAAACTGACATTCGGCATTGGGTAAAACTGATCTTCATCAGGAGAACTGTTATTTTTGCATTTCAAAAGGGTTTTCCTCTCACACTTTTGAGATGTGCTACCCTTTTTTGATATATCAGGAGAATAGGACCTGAAACCTCTCATACAAGCACACGGCGTGTAAGCACTTTCATTGCAATAACTGAAAGCCCCACATGAATGAATCCAACATTTAGAAGAAAGCAATGACTGCCATTGCTGTTCATCCTCTGACCACTTCTGTAGTTTAAGCTGCCCAGACATATCCAAAACCATCCGAGAAATTCGATTCTTATCACCAGAGTAAGTCCAATATGCAGACTGGCCACTGAGATTCCAGATCTCTTGTCTTAAACTGGCCGAATAGGTGTCGTTCCAGGTTAAACCATCCCAATACGTTTCATTTCCTTTCTTGATGGTTAAACTTAACCCAGAAGGAGCAACCAGAGAAAAATTGCCTGGAGCAGGATCTTCTTCACTTCTCCATGACAATAATTTCCACGAAATTTCAGTACGTCCATCATAAGCGTTTACAAGACTTCCAATCCTCATTCCAGGCAGAAGAGTATCAGTAGGATAATCAAAGCTTTGCCAGAAAACCTCTCCTACTTTGTCCGTCAGGATCAGATTACCTGAATCTTGTAACACGGCAAAAGATTCAATCGCAGCCGAATCTGAACTGTTTGACACTTTATAGGACATATCTCCATCGATAATCATAACATTTCCATCAAGAGAATTGATGGAAAGGGTTGCAGAACTACTTCGTACTGGGTATTTTCTATTGGCAACCCATACTACATTTTTTACAGGAATATTAGTATACCATATTCCAATATAATAATTTCCAGTTTTTCCTGGTGAGAAAAAACCCAGTGAAAATATTCCATTTGCAGATACAATTGTATCTGGATATGTAATTGATTTGTTTGGATATAAACATTCAATTGCCTGGGAGGATCCCAAGAAGAATAATAGAGTGATAAAAGCAGAAAAGAAATGAAGCAAAATTGGGATTTCCATAGAGAAACTTTGGGTATTAATGCTCATTTCTCTGCTGTTAATCAGTTGTTAGAGGAGGCCAGCACAACCATCCAGTGCTGATAACTCATCTATTGATTGTTGGAATCTTGGTCTCCGCATAAGTCAATGAGATGGGATAATTAGGCCCAAGGCCGGGTGGCTAAGAAAATTCACAATTAGATGCGTCCGACTTTTCAACAGTCCTTTGTCGTCTTCTTTTTGTTTTCCTTTTATACCTCCACATCTAGTGATGAAGTCCAATCTTCTTACAAAAATAGTTTGAAACTGTAGATTGTAACCTCAGTTTTATTTTTATTTCAACAATTCCCGAGCCTGAAATTTCCAAAGGCTCTACTTGTGGGCTTTTTTCTTAGTTAAGTAAAAAGAAAAAATAATAGGAATAAGAACACAACAGCCATTAAAAAAACATAAATGGGACTGGGTACAACATAATTCCAAATTCGAAGAATAGGCCCGTGTTTATCGTCCACCACGTGCTCCCACCTGTTTTAACCGGTATGATTACACCTCTTACATCACTATTGGTCCCCACAATCATAGCTACAGTCTCCTTTTTTTATTTTAGGTGCCCTCTTTCGCCTCTGACATCATTGCTGGAGCCGGCATAACTTATACCCTGCCAATAATAAAAAGAAAAAAAATATATTTTTCTCTTTAAATTTAACTTATATATAAAAGTGTAACGAGGGACATAAAAATTTATAATTGTATTAGTTAATTAAATTAATTTTATTATTTAATAATTTAATTTATTAATAAAATATTAATAATTTATTAATTATAAATTTAATTCTATTATAATTAAATAATTATATTATATATATATCAACTATAATTTTATTTTTTTAATTAACACAATTTTAAATTTAATCATATAATAATAAAAATAATAATAAAAGTGGAAATTGGAGGAGGACAAATAAATTTACCGAAAAATTAATATAATTATATTAGTTAATTGGATTGATTTTGTCATTTAATAATTTAATTTATTAGTAAATAGTATTAATAATTCATTAATTAGAAATCTAATTATATTAAGAGTATATAACTATATATAATATATAAAAAATAAATATTTAAATATTTAAATTATTTTATTTTATTAATTTTTATTATTTATTAAATTAATTAACTTAATTATTTAGTATCATTGAGTATTTTAATTATTTGTTATTTATTATTTTGGATGAAAAAATATTAGTTTTAATATATTTATGAATTATATTATTTTATTTATGTTAATATAAATTTAATATTAATATTATTTATGTTAATATAAATTTAATATTAATATTATTTAATATAATATTTATATTATTTTAAATATTTTTCTATGAAAATATTAAAAATAATTAAATTATTTTATTTTATTAATTTTGTTA
>CATIWF010036785.1:0-87806 GCA_949630135.1 Balakata baccata | reverse complement strand
TAATTAAAAATAATTTTTTAATGTTTATTATTATTAGATAGAGAGGTTGATATGAGGTCATACAATTCTTATATTATGGACCTAAGTCCATAAAGTATTATGAATCAAGAGTCCATTACAAGTGTAAGAGACGGTGACAGTTTTATAAATAAAACAAACTTACACAGTTAGTAAATACATTGACAATTTTGTAAATATTTTTTATCTGTTTGAAAAAAAAGCTTATTATTTTATAAAAAAATTATTCATTTGTTTATTATTAAAATATTTATTACGAATAAAATAAAAATTGATTAGTTAATTAATGAAAGTTCATTTTTTGTAAACTATAAGTTTATTATCAGTAAACTATATCTTATAAATCGTATGTTTATTTATTATAAATTATAAATCTATTAACAATAAAATAAAAGATTCATTAGCAATAAAGCAAAGATTCATTACTTTATTGAAATATATTCACTTCTTATAAAATTGCAAATTCATTAGAAATAAAGTAAATGTTCATTAGTTTATTAGTAAATGTTTATCTTATTTATTTGTGTATTTAATTTAATGGATTTATTAAAAAAATTAATGGATATTATATTATTTTTTTATTTTAATTTGTATGTATGAATTCATTGAATTTTTTTTGAGAAAAATGTATTGTGTATTTAATTTAATAAATATTATATTATTTTTTTAATTTTTATAGTAATAAACTAATATATTTTTACTTTATTCGTAACGAACATTTCTCAATAAATTAATTAATATTCTTAATAAAATAATGAATTTTTTTCAATGGATAATCAATATTTACAAAATTATCACAATATATTTGATAACTATAAAAATTTATTTTATTTACAAAATTATCAATATTTCTTACTCGTGTAATAGACTCTAGATCCATAAAGCTTTATAAACCTAATTCCGTAATATAGCTTTATAAACCTAATTCCATAATATAATTTGCCGAGGTCATGTGTATTATGGAGAGGGAGCATCTTAATTAGGCCAGTTTGTCAGAGTTTTGAACTCAATGGGCCCATTTGAAACTTGACTACTAAGTGTACTAAGTAAAAGACAAATGAAGAGTGACATGGGTGATGACGACATAGCCCCATCGGCTCCTATAAAAGGCG
The DNA here is from genome assembly GCA_949630135.1 of Balakata baccata. Classification (NCBI taxonomy): domain Eukaryota; kingdom Viridiplantae; phylum Streptophyta; class Magnoliopsida; order Malpighiales; family Euphorbiaceae; genus Balakata; species Balakata baccata. Next base: position 86,676 of record CATIWF010036785.1, on the reverse strand, counting down.
GAGCGATCCTTCAATGTTTGGACCACCAGCAAACAACAGCAAATATGTCTTCAAAATACCTGCTAGTTCTCTTCCTAGTTGGAGTATTTGTAACCTCTTCACTTGCTGATTATCACCATCCTCCTAACGGCAATATAGGAAACCCTCCTCATGGTCATCTCTTATCCGAAAATGTGGATGATGCCTATAAGGGTAAAGGAGATAAACCACCACCTAAACATAAACCACCCCATGGTCACTTTTTAGCTGAGAATGTTGTTGAGAATTCTTATGAACCTCTTGGGGAAAAAGGAAAAAACTTCCCACCAAAGCACAAACCCCCATATAAACCACCACATAGTCGACGTCTTTTAGCATTGGATGTCGATGACTCCTATAAAGGCAAAGGAGAAAAACCACCTCCAAAACATAAGCCACCACACGGTCACCTTTTGGCTGAGGACGCGGTTGAAGACTCATACAAGGGCAAGGGAGAGAAGCCACCTCCAAAGCACAAGCCACCACATGGGCATCTCTTGGCCGAGGAAGAAGTTAAGGACTCATACAAAGGCAAAGGAGGCAAACCACCGCACAAGCCTCCCCATGGATATTTATTGACTGAGGACGAAGTGAAGGATTTCCACAAGGGAAAAGGAGATGAACCGCACCACAAACCCCCTCACAAGCCTCCTCATGAACATCTTTTAGTTGAGGACGAAGTCGATGATTCCTACAAGGGAAAAGGAGGCAAACCACCTCACAAGCCACCACACAAACCTCCCCATGGACATCTTTTAGCTGAAAAAGAAGTCGAGGATTTTTACAAGGAAAAAGGGCATAAGCCACCCTACAAGCCACCACACAAGCCTCCAACAGCCAACTAGAGCAACTAGCCAGTCACTATTAGGTTCTTTTAGAATTAAGGCTAAGAATAAGAAACTGAAGTGTCCTCCTCTGTTCATTATGTGATTCGCTAAGTTTGTGCTTTGGCTAGAGCGTATTGGCACTGTTCTGTACTTGGCTGTTTTTATGCAGCTTACTGTTATATATTGGACCGTCGCTACTCTATCTTATTAAACTTCTATTTCATAATAACAGAGCAAGACATGCACACACCTTCTACTTTCGTCCAACAAAATATTTAATTAGCAGTGGGATAGCTAACTGGCGTAAGAAAATCTAATGCATCATTTCAAATATATGAAGAATAATTTATATATATATCCAAAACTTTGTTAGTTAAACTGACATACATATCCACGGTATAAACATATTTAATATTTTTCACATTTTCTACTACTCGTCTCTCCATCTCATTTCAAATCTTCATTTAAGATTTTTTTTTTTTTGGTTTTATTTTAATTGTCCATTCATAAATCAAAAGAGTATTTATTATTAACATATATTTTCACACTTTATTTTATTAAATTTAAGAATGAAAATAAACAATTAGTTGAGTGAGAAAATTAATGTTAATTAGAGAATTTATAAAAGGAAATTTTCTTTTATTTGGATTATAAAAGCATATTGAGTCAAATTGCAATAAAAAAATTTACAAAATTAATGATAAATTAATTATTTTCTACTCTGAGTGAGAAAATAAAAAATGAATATTTTTTTATGCAAAGGAGTTCCACTGGGAAATCCAATGGATATTAAAGTAAAACTGATGGAGTAATACGCATTATGAAGCGGCCATTCTATCACCGATGTAGTGGCCTGATGATTATCTACTTAATTACATGTACATAGTTAATCATCATTGCTATACATCCATTGGGGAATGATAGAATAAAAGCAGTTTCAGAATAAGAAAATTTTTTATATAGATTGAATTTACCATAAACTAATATAATTAAAAAATAATATATATATATATATTATATTTATATCAATTTATAAAAATAAAATAATTAAATATATTAAATTAATCTATAAATAAATTAGTAGAATGCCAGTATTTTATCTAAGAATTTCTCTCTAAATAATAGAGAAGTAATTGCAAAACCGGGGCTTATCGACCATTGGAGAAATGGCTCCGTTCTCCGAGTCTACCTTGGGGGGTAATTTGGGCAATAAGACCGTGGCGTTATTTCCATTTTTTGTAGATTTTTATTGATTAATATGTATATAAATTGCCCACTGCTTCTACCCGAGTAGTTTAGGGGCTTCTGTCCGTTGTTGGGGATCTCATATTCTCGAGTCCCTAAACATTTGAAGTGGTTAAAAATCATATATTCCTTCCTTTGATTAAAAAAGAAAAATTTGTATGTAAATTAAATTTCACTAAAATAGATAGTTTATATGTACCCAAAAAAAATAGTTTGTGACTTTTAATAGTTGAAATGAGATTTCGGTAAAAAAAAAAATTGAAATGAGATAGTCTGAGTTCCCTTTTAAGCAGAAATATTTTATTTTTATTGTGTCAATTGGTATCCAGACAGAACTTTAAAAAAAATAAGTAGTTTATAATTATAACTACAATTGAGCTTAGATACATGCATATAATAATATATAAATGAATATTATTTTTCAAATTTATTTTCTTTAAAAATATTAAAAATTTATTTTTATATTTTTTATTTAAATTTTTGACTATTTATCTCTCTTAACTTAAGTCCTTGCTCCGCCACTTAGAAATACTCGTGTAATTCACAAATTCTAACATTCAAATCCCTGGGAATTTGGCCTAGGCTCACATTTAGCGGCTTATATGGTTCTGTTTATATTAAATCTTCTGTTACTTGCATAACGATGTTTAATTCCTACATCAGAAAAATAGATTTTTTTTAATTTTTTCATGAAATGGAATTAATAATTTAGTATACGCAAGTTAATATTTTCAATCAAGTTTAGTTATTATTAATTATTATTATTTTAGAGAATTGAGGTTGAAGAAAGTTCAAGAATATAATCTATAGTGGTTACACCAGAACATGGAAGAAATCACATAATTCACTCAATGGACACATGTCAGTATCAATACTATGGAGTCAAAATAGGTGACCTTTTTTTTTTTTTTTTGGTAAAGAAAATAGGTGTTCACTTTAGTGGAAAAGAAAAAGAATGAAATAATTAAAAGAAGATAGGCATTATATTCCAAAGGGTACGTAATGATATTTTAATTATAATTAATAATACCCAGTTGCCTATTTATTTATTTTTGGGTGAATTTTACACTATGTATCTCAATTATATAAATTACAACAATTAGATACTTTAAAAATTATTTATAAAATAAAAATTTTTCAATTTTTATTTTGTTACTAAATAGTACTTTTATTTTCAATTGAATATTAGTTTTTATTTAAATTTATTTTATGTGGATATTTCATATCAAATTTTTGTTAGGATAACTAAAGAAATATTTAAAATTGTTGAGCATTTTAAAAGCAATTTTTTTATTTAATTTGCTGTTTTTAGAACTTTTTATAAACCATATTTTTCAAATCTGCTTCTAAAAAATACTTATTTACATACTTCTATCTAAAAGTAAATTCGAAAAAATTCGAAAAAATTAAAAATACAAATTTTTTTCTTTCGAAAATCGTTTTTCTCAAATACAAAACCAAATAGATCTAACAGCTGAAAATGGAAGTACTATTTAGTTATAAAATAAAATTTGAGATATTTTTATATTATAAATCATCTTTAAAATATCAAATTATTATAATTTATATAATTGAGGTACCGTGAATGAATTCACCCTTTATTTTTCCACCGAAGGTTCATTATTTTATTTCCTTTATATATAATATTGATTTGTCATTATATAAGTGATTCTTGACCAAATACACCACTCATCACAAATTTGTTTTAGAATTATGTGTTCAAATTGGAAACAGAATCAGATCACTACAATAACAGCCTCAATTTCTGGTTTTAGTCAGCATGAACGTGCTTAAAGATTTACAAGAGCCATCAGAGGATCGAAATTCCACCTCAGTAGGTGCAGCATATGAAAAAGTTCAAATTTCATTTTTTTTTTCTTTGCTTAAATCAATCAAAATTATATATAATTAAGCTTTGTTGCGCTTTAGACTAATTTAAAATTATGTCAGATAAATTCATTAAAAAGACAAATTATTTCATCTCAAATTTTAAAAATAATTTATATTTAGAATTTAAATTTAAAATTTCTAGTTAAGAAAAATAAGACTTCTCTCGAATTTTCTATCAGAATATATAATATGTATTTAGATATAATTTGATAGAAAATCAATTTAGCCAAATTCAATCTTATAATCTAATACATGAAATTTAGAGCACAAACCAAGTTTAATCGAGATAGAGGACATAGTAAAAAACCTGATTTCACCAAATCTATTGTAGTAAGAACGATCTGAATGAGTTTATATCAAAAACTTCTCTCGTTTTCTGACTCAGAATGATAAAATTCTAAAATCTTATTCTTTTCTTGTATTCCTATCCAACTTTATATAGAAGTGAGAGTTAGTAACAAGAGAGACTTAGTAACAAGAGAGACTTAACTCAAATAATATAATAATCATACGACGTCCATTACACTCATATTATTATCTGGTCTATATTAATTATCCACATTAAATTAATTAATTAAATCTAAAAAAATTTTTATTTTATAATATATTTTTATTTCTCAAAGCCATATCCATAGTTGGATATAAAATATATATTGACTATCAACATATACTGGGAAGCAGCAAAACAAAATTACCCGCCACAACATAAATAGGAACACTACACTTGGTAAGTTATAGACTTTATAGACATATCAGTATTAGGTACGCTTCACAATGCTCATTGTGAAAAATCTAATAAAAACAAAAATTAGAGTACTCGTGTAATATAACAATAATAATTACCATTTTTTTTATTTAAAAAAAATATATAATTTCCAGATTTTGGACAAGTGCAACGAGAAATAATTATAAATGAGTTCCAAATGAATGCATATAATTTCATATCTTTAAAAATAAGTAGAATAATTTCTAGTGTTATGGGATTTTAACATTTCTCTTCAATATCCTATTTTTTATATCAGAACATTTCCAATAGTACTCTTTATTTTAAAAAGCATCTAAACGTATTTTTAAATATAGAAAATAAAAAAATTTTACAAGTCCAATAAACTCTCTATATTTTTATTTTTTATTTTATTTTATCATTTGAAATTAATATTTATAAAAAGAAAAAATAAATTATTTTTATTATAAGAAAAGATAAAAGTAATCATTAATAAAAAAAAAATAGAATATGCATAGAAATTTGGTATGCTTTAAATAACATATAGAATAAATAGTAAAATTTAACTCTCTAAATATAAAGAGTCAAACTCACTTTCTTATCTAAATTATAAAAATAGAGAGTCTATTACAGATATTTTTTTTATGAATTCACTCTTTAAATAATGAAGACAACTTAAATAAGAAGTCTATTAGGGATAATCTCATAAATCTAATTTTCTTGATGGTATTTTGTATATGGGAATATAAAATGTTTTATTAAAAAAAACATGGAAATAATTCCAATGTACCTACAAATTTGAGATATATTATAATCTTTATAGAAAAAATTACTATTTACTCCGTGCAATTTGATATAATAAATTAGTATTTGTCTGATATTTGAAAAATATACAATTTATCTCATATAATTTGACATAATATACTAGTACTCCTGATATTTGAAAAAGAATATAATATATAAGTAAAAAAAAATATTCTTTTATATTTGGGGTACTAGTGCAGTAAATCAAACTTGCATGAGAATGTTAGTGCAATATGTCAAAATTTTAGAGAGTATATAATATAATTTTCAAACTTCAGAAATGTATTAGTGTATTACGTCTAACTATATGGAACAAATCTTATATTTTTAAAATTTTAGGAGAACGCTAATGTATTGTATCAAATTACGAAGATAAATAGTAATTTTCTCATCGTTATATAAGAATTAGAATCTTATTTTCAAATACTTTAGCTTAATATATAATACCAAATTTAAATTTGATTTCGAAATCTCTTTTCTATTTTAAGATAAGACATATCAAAATGTGTTCTTAAAATATCTATCTGACATCACTATGTCCAATTAAAAAAAAAAAAAAAAAGGAACCGTCATAGTTATTTAGTCCACAATCGACATATCCAAAAAACAAAAATAAATTAATTCCACGATAAATGATAGAATTTTATTTCATTTTGCATCATGCTAGCTGTATTTTGAAGATTATTCTTACACTTTTCCGAACTGAAACGATAGAATTCCATAAGAAATGATAGAATTAAGTAAATATCATTCTTGGTTTTTTTTTTTCCCTTTTTGGGAGGGGGGGTGAGGGAGAAGTTTAGAAGTAGAGCTTGCAATTTGCATCATACTAGCTGTATTTTGAAGATTATTCTTACACTTTTCCGAACTGAAACAATAGAATTCCACAAGAAATGATAGAATTAAGTAAATATCATTCTAGGTTTTTTTTTGGGAGGGGGTGGGGGAGCAGTTTAGAAATAGAGCTGACAATTTGGAACATGATATAGACTTAAATTGATACGGATCATAATCATGTCAATACAATTATAGTATTTTAAATATTTATAATATATTTATATATAATAAATCATGTTAAAATTAATTGTATTAATATATTTTATATATAAATAATTATTCTATGGCATTACTTGTATAATTATATTAATATTTATGTATAATTGTGTCTCTTGTCGTGTATGTGTATACATATAGACACGTTTAGTTAATCATATTAAATAGTTTCGTATAATATAACGGATATATGAGACACGATACGATTATATACGATATAAAATAAGAAACAATACAAAATAAAATACAATACAATTAGACATAATATAAAATAAAATACAATACAAAATAAGACACGACACGAATTGCTAGTTATACTCAGAAGTCTTGCATATTGAGGCAAGAAATATTGGCAGAAATCCAAGAGATATGGCATTGGCACATGAACCAGGATGTTCCATTAAGTAGACATTTTTTTTTTTTTTCCAAATTAGTCTAATCTAAAAATTGTAATTTATTTAATATGCTTTTACAGTCACACGTGAAATTCAATTGCCAAAATAATATTCTCCCATTTCTGAACAGTTCACTGCTTTAAGGTTCTAACAAAACTGTCAGATGCAAATGTGAACACAATCTAGAGAAGGTGACGACAGCAGTGATGTCAAATTTTCATATAATATATATAATTCATCTCAAATATATAATACTTTGCTAGACAGAAGAGAATCCCTCAACTCAAGTGATTATAAATAATGATTTAATTTTAAATCCATGGTATTACTAATACTAAGTACTTATTTTGTTTTACAATATTCAGCAATTCATTTGAATAATTTCACATTTCTTTGTTATACTGTACAATAGGCTATAGCTCTTGAAGCACATAGGATTAAAGGCAGCCGTGCAAGTTGTAGCTGTACTAACAGAGATCGAAAGAGAGAGTAATAGAACAAGAACTGTGCACACTGAAATTATCAAAGACTGTGTGTTATCTTCATTAATATTGATACGATGCACAGCTCACCTCTATGTACCAAAAAAGGAAAAAAATGATACAAATTATAGTTTTACTTGGTGGGTGACTTGGATAAAATTTTCCTATGAAAACGATTTATATCATATTATATTATATAAGATTTTAGTAAAATCATATATATGAAATAAATTTCATGTGTAGCAAGGAAAGAGATCATCGTAGCCCAGTTTGTCAAAGTTTTGAACTCCATGGAGCCCATAAGATCTCATCTGCTCATGTACCCAAAACAAAACAAAATTCTCATCTACTCCTTGAGAAATTTTAAAAATAAACGCAGTAGGAACTTAAACTACCAAGTGTACTAAGTAAAAGACAAAGAAGAGTGACATTGTGGTGAAGGAGACAAACCACCTCACAAGCGACCACACTAGTCTCCCCATGGACATCTTTTGGTTGAGGAAGAAGTCGATGATTTCCACAAGGGAAAAGGAGAAAAGCCTCACCACAAGCCTCCAACTGCCAACTAAGCACCTGGTCATTAGCTAGGTTCATTTAGAATAGAGGTATAACAATAAGAAACAGAAGTTTACTCCTCTGTTATTTCCATTGTGTGATCGGCTGAGTTTGTACTTTGGGTAAATCGTGTGAGCATTGTCCTCTAGCTACTTTGTTGATGTTATGTAGATTAATGTTATAGTATATGAGAGTGTTATTCTGCTACTATATTTTTCAGTTTTTCTAGTTATCTGCTACTTTCTGAACAAGTGAGCAATACATGCTCCAACCAACTATTGCAGCGGTAAAACAAAATTTAATGCATATATATGTCAAATATACCAAATATTACTTAATTAAACAAGATTTATAAATCTACCAACAATTAAACCAAAATTATTAGTGAAATACCATGCAAAATTAGTGACATATATCTTGAATGATGTTGGAATTTAAAGTTAGAATATAAGATAAATAATACCTAACCTGTTTGGACAATAAAAATAGTTCTGGTTAATTCAAAGTAATTTAAAAAATTATAGAACTTATTGTCAAGTATTTGCAGAAGAAAATGTTCAATATCTTTTTTTTTTTAACTTTTTTGTTTTATTATTTAAATGATATAGATCTCATTTTTCATGACATCAAATCCATGTAAAAAAATAATAAGAGATTGTGTCTCAAATTTTAAAAGATGTAAAACAGGAGTCAATATAGAAAAGGAAATTAGTAATCCTCTTTTTTCTTTTCTTTTTTTTGGTACAATTAGAAGTCCTCTTAATCGAAGAGAATTTCACATTGGGATTTAAGTCATAAAATGACTTATAATTATAATTCAACTAAGTTTAAATTGGCTTAATTCATTTTGTAACCCTGAAAGGGCGTTCTGGAAATTTTGGCATAGGCTATGGTTTAGGGATTTTCTGGTTTAATGGAAATTTCAGCTCAAGCCCAATTCTGAAGTTGCATAGTTTTGTTTATACTGCTCTGTTTTTTATGTTTGTTCGGCATATCACTGTTTTGCACCTCAGCAAACTAAATTTCTTTTATTAAACTGAGGTTGAAGAAACTTGAAGAACATATATAATCACGGAAAGAAGTCATTTAATTCACTCAATGGTCACATCAATACTACGGAGTCAAAGAAGGTGTCTTTCACTTGCTGGGGAAAATGCAAAAGAAAAGAGTAGGAAATAAAGCTAAAGGTTCATCATTTTAGTAATTTGAAGATTATTGTTAAACTTTCGGAATTCAGAGTAGTTTGTCTAAAAACTTACAGTGTACAGTGACCACAAATTATGAATACGATCTCCTAATTAAATAATTTACATACAAGTTTTCTTTAAACTGTTTATAACTTTTAAATTGAATACGAACACAGGAACTGGTGACGACAGCAGCGATGTCGTATATACATAGTTCTACTTGCCTAACTTCTTGTTACATTTTATCCTGCGAATATTTGGCAACGGAACATAGAATGTAAAATTGGAGAATAAAAGAATTACTCAACAAGTGTGTATGAGTTGTTACCTAAGTCTTCCGACTTAATTAGAGATTTCGAATTCGAATTTTGAAAATGCAACTATCTTAAAATTTCTATAATAGTGTCTTTTAGAATTCTATCCGACATAAAAATACTTAGTCTAAACCTTTTGACATATAAACTTAGGACATATGTGATTGGGAGAAAAAAAAATACTGTTTGGGCAATTCTGTCTCGGTGGTTTCCATTTCTTATAAGATTTTTTTTTTTAAAAAGTTATTTAAACTATGTATGAAGGATCTCCAGATAAGGTGGTTTATAACTGCATACTAGCAAGTAAATTGTCAAAAGTCTGGAAGTAAAAACGAATGGAATTCCAAGATTCTGAGCTTGAAATTTGCTTCAGAAAATGGAATTAGTAATTTAATATACAGAAGGCCATACTTTCGTGAGAAAAAGGCTGAAGAATTTTTTTTCTAAATTATTTCATATTTCTTAAAATTTTTAAATCAAAACATGTAAAGAAATCACGCACTTCACTCAATGGGCCCCCGTTTGGAATAAATGAACAAAGATTCTTGCAAATGAATTCTACTTGTAATTTATTTGTAAATAAATTCTTATATTTGGAAGGATATAACTTAAAACATGGAATTCAATTGAATTTTATTTAATAACAAATCTAGAATTTAATATTTACTTACATATTTTTCTAAATTATCCTTACAATAACTTTTATAATATATATATATGCGCGTGTGCGCGCATCGAAATAAATTTGCATAAACATATACACTTAATTTGGTTAAATTTGCATAAAGATAACTATTTTTGCTTAAACATACACTTGTAATATTATTAAAAAAATCTCAACCATAATTATAATTATTATTCATAATATTATATACTTTGATAAAAGTTAAGTAACAAGACTAATAGAGTTCAATTACTATTGAAAAAGTAAAGAGGAAAGAGGATGAGAATAGAGAAATAAAAAAATATATATATTTTAGTCAATAAAATTTATTTAGTTCATTTTGTGGATTTTATTTGTAAATTCTATATATTTTGCTAGAATTTAATTTTAATTATAACCAATTCCATATAATTCAATTTCAAAAATTATAATCAAACAATCAATTCCTAAAATTGGAAATGAATTCCACAAATTCAAACAGGGCCCTAACGAAATCACGCACTTCACTCAATGGCCACGTCGGTTATACAGTGGAGTCAAAATAGCTAGGTATTTCCTTTTTCGTGTTTTTGATTTGTTCATTAATGCTAGGTTTTGAATATTTTTAATGGAAGATTGGCTTGAAAAATGAAATAAAATCATAGCTAAATATAGGAATGATTAATAATCAAACTTTAATCATATCAATAGTGTTAACTTGCACGTATCAACAATTCTTATATACATGTTTTTGGTCCCTCTCTCGTTTTGTTTTCATATGTATTTGCAGTACAAGATAGTGAAAGAATATCTGCTAAAAATTGTTCTGCTGCTCGTAATCATTCCCATTTATCTATTTTATTGCTTAAATACATATTTCAATTGTTTAAATCTGAACAGAGAGTCCTACTCATTGAGCTAAGAAAAGGCAGATTGTCAAGGAATATGGCACATGAACATATCGATATTGCAATAACTTGAGTCAGCTTTTGAAGTAAACCGTAAGAACATCTATGGGAATTAAACCAAATAATTTATTCTAAAAATGTTAATATATTAAAATGATTTAGTAGTCACATGAGCAAATTAAATTGCAAAAAAACTATGTTCTTCCCTCAATAGTTCGTAACTTGAAGATTCTAATAAAACTGTCACATGCAAATGTGAACATTGAGAGTTAGTGTCGACAGCAGTGATGTCATATTTTTTTAATTTTATCTTTTATTATAATTATATATGATTAGAATTCTAAATTAATTATGGCTTTATGTCTTTTTTTTTTTTTTTTTAATTTCTACTTGTTTCATCTTGCATTAGAAGCAGTAATTTATTCATTTGACAATATTCACTTTTCTTTATTGTACTGCGGGCAACCTTCTAACTTTGTTAATAAAAATTGGAAAAAAAATTAAGAAGAAAGCCAAGCACACGGAAATTGTTGAATGCTATGAGGCTATGGTTCATGGACTATATATTTTACAAAGATTTGGAGTACATATATGGTGTCATAAATTTTCTACAAAATGATGAAAAAGGAACATATCTGTAAATTGAAGAAACTCAAAATCAAAACTAATGGTTCTATCAGATTATTTTATTTTATTGGTTATACATCATGACTAGGAGGTAAATTTCAAGTATTAGAATGAAAGAGAAAAGTAATAAAGTTTGTCAAACTTTTGAACTCCATGGGCCCATAAGAAGATTAAAAAAACTTATGTACCAAAAAAAAAACTTAATGGATAGAAACTTGACTCTTTAAGTGTACTAAGCAGAAGACAAATGAAGAGTGACATGGGTGGTGACGACATAGCCCCATCGGCTCCTATAAAAGGCTGAGCAGACCTTCAATGTTTGCATAACCAACGAAAAACAGCAAATATGTCTTCAAAATACTTGCTAGTTTTATTCCTACTTGGAGTATTTGTAACCTCTTCACTTGCTGATCATCATGACCCTCCTAAAGGCAAGGGAGAGAAACCTCCTCCCAAACATAAGCCTCCCCATGGTCATCTTTTAGCTGAAAATATAGATGATTCTTATAAGGGTAAAGGTGAAAAACCACCACCCAAACACAAACCACCTCATGGTCACGTTTTAGCTGAGAATGTCATCGAGGATTCTTATGAACCTCTTGGGCACAAGGGAGAAAACTTCCCACCAAAGCACAAACCACCACATAAACCACCACATAGTCGCCGTCTTTTAGCTGAGGAAGCAATCGATGACTCAAACAAAGGTAAGGGAGAGAAGCCACCACCCAAACATAAGCCACCTCACAGACATCTCTTGGCTGAAGAAGAAGTTGAGGACTCATACAAGGGCAAGGGAGACAAACCACCTCACAAGCCACCGCACAAACCTCCCCACGGACATTTATTGGCAGAGGATGAAGTGGAGGATTTCCATAAGGGAAAAGGAGATAAACCACACCACAAGCCCCCTCATAAGCCTCCCCACGGACATCTTCTAGTTGAGGACAAAGACGAGGATTCTTACAAGGGAAAAGGACACAAGCCACCACATAAGCCTCCCCATGGCCATCTTCTTACTGAGGACGAAGCCGAGGATTCTTACAAGGGGAAAGGAGACAAACCGCCTCACAAGCCTCCCCATGGACATCTTTTGACTGAGGAAGAAGTCGAGGATTTCCACAAGGGAAAAGGAGAGAAGCCTCACCACAAGCCACCTCACAAGCCTCCAACTGCCAACTAAGCACCTGGTCATTAACTAGGTTCATTTAGAACAGAGGTATAAGAATAAGAAACAGAAGTTTACTCCTAAGTTATTTCCATCGTGTTATTGGCTGAGTTTGTACTTTGGCTAGAGCGTGGGAGTATTGTCTTTTAGCTACTTGGATGATGCAGAATGTTATTATATTACTCTACTTTTTCAGTTATTCTTGTTATCTACTACTTTCTGAACAAGTAAGCAACACAGTCTCCAACCTACTACTTTCATGCATGAATTATTTAGCAATGTTGGAATAGTTACTACAGCCGTAAAACAACATGTGATGCATATTTATGTCAAATAATACTCAAACGATTTATATATAAATCTACCAACAATTAAACCAAAATTATTAATGAAATACCATGCAAAATTAGTGACATATTTTGAATGATGTTGGCTTTTAAAGTTAGAATATTAGATTATATCATATTTAACCTGTTTGGACAATAAAAATAGTTCTGGCTAATGCAAAGTAATTTTAAAAAATATAAAACTTACTGTCAAGTATTTGCAGAAGAAAAATGTTCAATATCTATTTTTTTTACCTTTTTTATTATTTGAATGATACAGATCTTATTTTTAAGGACATCAAATCCATGCAAAGAGAAGAGAAAAAAAAAAAAAGAAAAAGAGATGTGTCTCTCAAATTTTAAAAGATTTAAAACAGAAGTAAATATAGAAAATGTAATTGGTAGTACTTCTTTTTGTTGAAGAGAATCTCATGTCGGTAGTTTAAGGCATAGAAGAATGACTTAATTATAATTGTTATTCAACTAATTTTAGATTGACTTGAGTCATTTTGTATCCACATTATGAAAATTTTGGCCTAGGCTATGGTTTAGGGATTTTCTGGTTTAATGGAAATTTCAGTTCAAAGCCCAATTCTGAAGTTGCGTAGTTTTGTTTATACGGCTCTGTTTTTTTCTGTTTGTTCTGCATATCTCTGTTTTGCACCTCACCAAAATAAATTTCTTTTATTAAACTGAGGTTGAAGAAAGTTGAAGAACATATAAAATCTGTAGCAGTTACACCAAATCAGGGAAAGAAATCATTTAATTCACCCAATGGCCATGGCGGTACTATGGAGTCAAAGAAGGTGTCTCTCTTTCACTTGCTGGGAAAAATGCAAAAGAAAAAAGAGAAAGATGTGTTTTGGATTTGGCTATCAAGGGACACGTAAAAAGCTGCTGGTACGGTGTTGTTCCTCGCATGTGCAAAGTTGCTTGTACTGTGTTGTTTCTCAGTATGATGTTATGCAGCTTCTCAAGATTTTAGTTTACAAATCATACTCTTTTATTAATTCATATTATTTATGTAGTGGAACGGATCATGGTTTGATTCTTGTACCATGATATTAGTAATTTGTTGTGATTATAGTAGATTTGTAGCTCCATAATTTTAGCGATTGTAGTTTTTTAGTTTTATATATATATATATATTGATTAAGTAAGAATTTGAATTTTTCATTCATTCATTTTGTTCTTCCATTCCTCCTTTTATTTTTTTTAAAACAATTAGTATTAGAGCTCTTTTCTTGAGTGACATGTCTATTCATAGAGTTTAAATCCCAATTGTGGACATTGTGCAGGAGACTTATTTGAAGGCCCTACACTTTTGGAAAACTGATAAAAAAGCTAATGAAAATCTTGTGCTTCTAGCTAATCTTATAATAGTTCAAGAATTTTGGAGAGTTGATGAAAAAGAATGTCTATCTATAGAGTTTGAATCTCAGATATGGACAGTATATCGGGAAACATATTATGAGGTTTAGGTGATTCTAACTAACTTTATAATAGTTCAATTGAAGGCTTATAAGGAGAAGATGACAAAAAAGTCAATAATTAAGTTTCATGTTTCAAGCTCCCAAATAAGTAGAAGTGTTTTTTTGTGTCCAACTCACAAAACAATGAATGTTGGAAAGATGTATTTTAGATTTGTCAACCTAAGAGACACCTACAAAGCTGTTGGTACTGTGCTGCTCCTCAAGATTTCAGTTTACAGATAATACTCTTTTGTTAATTCCTATTATTTAGAAAGTCGAGGAACAAATCATGGTTTGATTGTTAGACTATAGTGTTAGTAATTTGTTGTAATTATAGTAGATTTGTAGCTCCATAATTTTAGCAATTGTGATTTTTTAGTAATTTTATTGATTAATTAAGGATTTGAGTTTCTCGTTCATTTATTTTATTCTTTGGTTCCTCTCTTTATTTATTATTATTTTTTTAACAACATAAATAAAGCTAAAGGGTATGCATTATATTCTAAAGGTTTAGCCTTCAATTCGGTAATAATATTTTAATTATAATTAATAAATTAAGTAATTACCAGTTGATTAGCTATTCTTTTACTTTTTCACTGAAGTCTCATCATTTTAGTAATTTAAAGATTATTGTTAAACTTTTGAATTCAGAGTAATCTGTCCAAAAACTTATCGTGTACAGTCATTGGCGGCGGAGGTTATAAACTTTGGTCCATTGACCTCAAAGATTTTTTAAGTGCTATGATAATAGATGTAAAATGTTAATATAGATCCCACTAAAACACAAAGAGGACCTTAATAAAATATAAAAAAAATTAACTTTTATTCTAATTATTCATATAAAACATACAAAAATTAATAAAAAAATAAAACATTTGACTATAAAAAAGAAAATTTTTTAGGTATATTTAATCTACTACACTATCTATAGACTAATCTAATTACATATTGACATATATTTAATTGTTTTATTTTTATTGGTTAATATAAATACAGTATGTATATATGTTATATGATTGAATTAATTTACATATGATATGATAAACTAAGTTCACATAATAATTTCTCTATAAAAAAATTATAGTGAAAAATTAATATAAAATAAATAAATTTTTTAGTAAAGAAAAATTTCTTAATAAAAAATTGGTAAAGGATTGAAAAGTATCATTTTTTCCCTCCAATTCCCACCAACGCCAACCCACACTTTCTTCACACTTTCTTCATTGTCCAACTATTATTCATTGTGCACACGATACTTTTATTCTCTTGCTTTTACTAGCAACAAGATAAATCCTATTTTGGTCTCTTCAATTTTTTTTCTTTTTTGCAAGATATTTATTTCTTTTTTTATGGAGTTTATGACTCTTCTAATTTCTATAGAAAAAATAGAGTAAAAGAGATAAAAGCTCAAATTTCATAAAACTTTACTTTTTATTATATAATTGTTATTCTTCTTTTTTTTATATACTTTTATTTTTTTTATTATATCTTATTAATATTATTATAGGTTATTTATATGATTTTTTTATTAGTAAATTATATTTCGGTATTACAAAAAGCAAATTGTATCTGCAAATGAATCTGTCGTTTTAATAGCTTTTTAATCATCTAACTTGGCAAATAAACAACTATCTACTAAAGACTATAATATTGATTGTAAAATTGTGTGTTATTTTCAAAACATGAAAACTCGTAGAGTACTGTTATAAAAGAATTTTCTTTTGTTATTTTATTATCACATGTATATTTTTTTAATTAAAATTTATATTGCATGTATGAACTCCACTATATAAAATTTCTGAATCCGTTCACAAAATAAGAATACAATCTCCTAATTACATAATTTATATGCCAGTTTTCTTTAAATTGTTTATAAGTTTAACAAAATAATCACATGCAAGTGATAAATTGAATATGAACACAAGAGCTGGTGACGACAGCAGAGATGTCATATATATATTTAAATTGCATACGAGCATAGTTCTACTTGCCTAACTTCTTGTTACATTTTATCCTGCGAATATTTTGCAACGGAACATATAATGTAAAATTGGAGAATAAAAGCATTTCCGGTTAATAAAAGTAACAAAAGAAAAGGAAATTGTAATCAAACTATTTGGGCAATACCCAATCCGTCGTTTCCATTTTCTTATAGATTTTAACTGCACTTTGTAATGGAAATTTCAGGTCAAGCACAGGTCTGCATATTGAAGCTTCATGGCTCAGTTTATACTTGACTGTTTTTGCTTCCAATCAAACTTGCTGGTGTTCTGTTTCTGCATCTCTCTGCTCCCCACCTCAGCAAAATAAGTTTGCTTCAAAAAAATGGAATTATTAATTTAATAATAATGTATATCATATAATAAAATCATAATTTAGAAAATTATTTATTTAGAAGAAAAATCAAATTGCCCTTCAACACGTTAAGCATGCTAATAGCTCCTCTCATGGGGTAGCATTAGCATCTAATAAAAAAATCACCGCCCCAAGTGTGAAATGAAGAAATTACTCCAAAATGCTAATTGGCAATCAATGTTCCTAAAAAAATAATAAAACCATATAATAAGCTTATCAATAAAAGAATCGAATCAATTATATGTGGCTTGAAAAATGAAATAAAATTATATCTAAATATAGGAATGATTAATAATCACATTCTAATCTTTTGAATTGTGTAAATTTGCACGCATCAACACTCTTAGGTAAATGTTTTTTGGTGTCTCTGTCTTTTTGTTTTCTTATGTATTTGCAGCAGAAAGATACTGAAAGAATACCTGTTTCATTGCTTTGTATCAGCATTCATTCCTTAATTGGTTAAATATTTCTTTAAAATCTAATAATAAATATTATTTGCAGAAATTGGCTCAATTTTTTTCTTTCATATATGATTAATACTTTTAACTAGTAATTACGTACATTTCTTAACATTTTTAAAAAAATCCAATATATACTTAGTTAACTGATAATCACATTCTATAGTTTCATCCACTCATTTTCTTGCACATAACATAAATATATTGGTAAATACCGACAACGAGACTCAAACTCGAAACTTTTCCCTATTTTTATAAACAAAAATATCAATCAAATCACATCCTTGTCTCATATAAATTATTGTTAAAATTTCTGAAATAATTAATCAAATGTAATTAATTAATTTAAAAAAATACTATTTACTCTCTCTAGTTTAACATAATATATTAGAACCTTCCTAAAGTTTGAAAAATATACGATTTGCTCCATATAGTTTGACATAATATATTAATATCTCTCTGAAGTTTGAAAAAGAATGTAATACGCTAATAAAAAGAAATATTATGTTTAATTTGGGGAGATATTAGTCTAGTAAATCAAATTTGTAGGGCGATATTAGTACAATATGTCAAAACTTCGGAGGATAAATAATATAATTTTTTAACTTTAACGAGATATTAGTATATTATGTCAAACTATAAAGACCAAATCGTATATTTTTTAAAACTCATAAAAGTATTAGTATAATATATCAAACCAGAGAAAGTAAATAGTAATTTTCACATTAATTTATAGGACTCGTTGAGCCAATAAAAGGCAGAAAATCTAGGGATATGGCACATGAACATTCAGAAGTTGCAATAACTTGAGTCAGTTCTTAAAGTAACCCGTAAGAACATCTATAGGAACCCAATTACTTTAGTCAAAAAATGGTAATATATTAAAATAATTTAGTAGTGACATGAGCAAATTAAATTCCTAAAAAAGCTGTGTTCTTCCCTTTCTCAGCAGTTCATATAAGTTGAAGGTTTTTAACAGAACTGTCGTGCAAATGTGAACGTCGAGAGGTAGTGTCGACAGCAGTGATGTCATATTTTATATCTTTAATTATAATTATATATGATTAGAATTCTAAATTAATTATCACTTAATTAATGTCTTTTTTTTTTTAAAAAAAAATTACTAGTTTCATCTTACATTAAAGGCAGTAATTAAGTGATTTGACAATATTCGCTTTTCTTTATTGTATTGTGGGCAAACCTTCTAACTTTTCTAATAAAGATTGAAAAAAAAAAAAAAACAAGAAGAAGAATGCCATGCACACAGAATGTACTATTGTACAAGGATTTGGAGTACATATATGTAATATACGGTGTCAGAAATTTTCTACAGAATTATGAAAAAGAATCATATCTGTAAATTGAAGAAACTCAAAATCAAAACTAATGGTTCTATCAGATTATTTTATTTTATTTTATTTTATTAGTTATACATCATGACTGGGAGATATATTTCAAGTATTAGAATGAGAGAGAAAAGTAATAAAGTTTGTCAAAATTTTGAACTCCATGGACCCATTAAAAGATTAAAAAAACTTATGTACCAAAAAAAAAACTTAATAGATAGAAACTTGACTCTTTAAGTGTACTGAGCAAAAGACAAATGAAGAGTGACATGGGTGGTGACGACATAGCCCCATCGGCTCCTATAAAAGGCTGAGCAGACCTTCAATGTTTGCACCACCAACGAAAAACAGCAAATATGTCTTCAAAATACTTACTGGTTTTATTCCTACTTGGAGTATTTGTAACCTCTTCACTTGCTGATCATCACGACCCTCCAAAAGGCAAGGGAGAGAAACCTCCTCCTAAACATAAACCTCCTCCTAAACATAAGCCTCCCCATGGTCATCTCTTAGCTGAAAATATAGATGATTCTCATAAGGGTAAAGGTGAAAAACCACCACCCAAACACAAACCACCTCATGGTCACCTTTTAGCTGAAAATACTATCGAGGATTCTTTTAAACTTCTTGGACACAAGGGAGAAAACTTCCCACCAAAACACAAACCACCATATAAATCACCACATAGTCGCCGTCTTTTAGCTGAGGAAGCAGTCAATGACTCAAACAAAGGCAAGGGAGAGAAGCCACCGCCCAAACATAAACCACCTCACGAACATCTCTTGGCTGAAGAAGAAGTTGATGACTCATACAAGGGCAAGGGAGACAAACCACCCCACAAGCCACCGCACAAACCTCCCTATGGACATTTATTGGTCGAGGATGAAGTGGAGGATTTTCACAAAGAAAAAGGAGATAAGCCACACTACAAGCCCCCTCACAAGCCTCCCCATGGACATCTTCTAGTCGAGGACGAAGTCGAGGATTCTTACAAGAAAAAAGGACATAAGCCACCACATAAGCCTCCCCATGGCCATCTTCTTGCTGAGGACGAAGCCGAGGATTCTTACAAAGGGAAAGGAGACAAACCACCTCACAAGCCACCACACAAGCCTTCCTATAGACATCTTCTAGCTGAGGATGAAGTCGAGGATTCTTACAAGAAAAAAGGATACAAGCCACCACATAAGCCTCCTCATGGCCATCTTTTTGCTGAGGACGAAACTGAGGATTCTTACAAGGGGAAAGGAGACAAACCACCTCACAAGCCACCACACAAGCCTCCCCATGAACATCTTCTAGCTGAGAACGAAGTTGAGGATTCTTACAAGGGAAAAGGACATAAGCCACCACATAAGCCTCCCCATGGCCATCTTCTTGCTGAGGATGAAGCCGAGGATTCTTACAAGGAGAAAGGAGACAAACCACCTCACAAGCCCCCACATAAGCCTCCTCATGGACATCTTTTGGCTGAGGAAGAAGTTGAGGATTTCCACAAGGGAAAAGGAGAGAAGTCTCACCACAAGCCACCTCACAAGCCTCCAACCGCCAACTAAGCACCTGGTCATTAGCTATGTTCATTTAGAATAGAGGTATAAGAATAAGAAACAGAAGCTTACTTGTCTGTTATTTCCATCTTGTGATTGGCTGAGTTTGTACTTTGGCTAGAGCGTGCGAGCATTGTGCTCTAGCTACTTGGTTGGTGTTATGTAGATTACTGTTATATATCAGTGTTATTGTGTTACTTCGCTCTTTCTTATTTATAACTTTAATAATTAAAAGACATCAACATATGCGCAAACCTAGTACTATATATTTAAGCAATGGGAAAGAAAATGTAAATTTACAGAATAAAACAATTTCTGGTTAATAATAAGGAATGCAAGAAAAACGATTTTACAATCCTCTATTTGGGCGATACCCAAGTCGTCGTTTCTAATTCTTGTAGATTAATTTTAACTATTTAATTAATCTAGGAAGGATCACCAGAGGAGCTGGGTAGATATGAAAATTGTCATGATTTTAGTTCAAAACCCAGGAAATAAAAACAATAAGAAATTCCACAAACTATAGTAATGGTTTAGCAATTCTCAGATTTGTAAATAGTAATGGTCTGCCATTGAAGTTGCATGGCTCTGTTTTACTGCTCTGCTTTTGGTGCCAATGAAGTAAAACTCTGCTGTTGGCGTTGTTCTCTATCTGCATATCTCTGTTTTCCACCTCATCAAAATACAAAATTTACATTGAACGAAATTAGTATAATTTAAAAAAATCTTTGCATAACTGAGGATGAATGAAGTTTAAGAACATAATCAATAGAAGCTACACCAGAACATGGAGAGAAATCATACAATTCACTCAATTGGCAATATTATGAATAAATTTTTTAAATTAGGTAATTATTACAACACTTTGTATACATGAGAAGTTATAATCAAATTAGTTGATAAACCTATTCATAAACCTGATTTAGGAAGTGTTTGATTCAATTGTTTATGGTACCTGATAGTTTTTTCATGTCCAATAGCCGACAGCTAAGTGTTTGATAATAACAACTGATAGTGATTTGAAGTTTCAAACAGCTACTGATTGAATGAAATTTTTTCTAAACAGCTGAAACTTTTTTAAATACAAAAACTAACTAAATAATTCTTATACTAAATTATTCTTATATATAAAAAAATAACAAATTTTAAATTCATTTTTTTCTTTAGTGATTCTTATATCATATATGCTTATTTGAAAATTTATTATTATTATTATTATTATTATTATTATTATTATTATAGTGAGTTTTAATTTATTAAAATAAATGATCGTATCAAATAATAAACATTATATTATACTTTTTATTTATTTATATATTATATATAATGTATATATTGAAGTTAAATAAATATGTCTTTATTTTTACCAAACAACAAATATCAAACTGTTATTAGCTAATTTCAACAACTAAATCAAACATGACATAAAATTTGCATTTTGAGTTTATTAAAGATTGCTTCAAATTTAACTAAGAATTTTGATTTAATATTATCAAAATTATCTTTAGATTTTTATTAGTTCAAATGCAAACACTCTTTGTTTATTTAATGGAAAATGCTGATAATATATTAAACTGTCCAGAAGCCTCAAGGAAAGAAATGCTCTATGTATGTAAGAAAGATATGTGTTTATTTACTTATAAAATATTATTATATGAACTTCCTCATCTAATCAAATTATCACTATCACTTGGTAAAGAGTTAGTATGATTTGCTTTAAATTTCACAATCAATTGCCCTGGACAAACAACACGTTGTTCTTGCTAGTAGCCATGTGACTATTTGGTACGGTTGTCTTCCTCATCCTGAACATGAAGCATCTAATAAAAGAATCACCGTCCTACGCGTGAAAATGAAGAAAACGTGCCAAAACAAAACTATATCTAATCTTTTCAAGAAGATGTGAATTATCTGTTATTTTAAAAATAAAATAAACATTTTAACTCAAAAAAAATAAAAAAAGAAATGTTATACATAATCACCAAAATGGGTGATTATTTTCTTTGCTTATTTTTGCAAATTTTTCTCCGTATCTGTCATTATGGGTATTGAACAAAAAGTGAATGTATTTATTACTTTAACATTGCACATGAAATTAAAATCATGGGTAAATGATTAGTAACCCACTCCAATCTTTTAGTCTTACATAGATTATTTAAACCATTTGTAATTTCTGATTTCTTAAAAGACTTAACAGAACAAAAATTATAATACAGATAAAAAAAATTTGACACAACTACTTTTTTTCTCTATATATTATAATATTTTTATAGTAGAATTTTAAAACTACAAAAAAAAAACTCTTCAACTAATTTTTTCTTCCAAAAATTACGTTTTTGTAAATGTTTCTGTCTAAAATATTTGCAATATTTTCTATTAATATTAGAATCCTTAATTGCACCAATCACTCCCAATTTTCTCACTCATAAAAAATTATCTTACACATACACACACACACACATATATATATATATATTTGTTGATCAAAATATTAAATATACATTAAAAATATATGACAAATATATGATACATATATCTATAGTCTTGTGTAAATATTAGTATATGTTTTGTATATTTTTTACAAATTTATCTATATGTTGTCCAAATTATTAAATATATTTAAAAATATATATAATAAGTGTATGATACATTAAAAAAATTGTTCACGATATTTATATTACATATATTTTATTCATAATTTTTAAATATGCAGTTAAAGCATGTTCAAATTAGAGAATATATATATATATATAAGAAATCTAAAAATAAGGGAAAAATATGATTTAAATTAATAGAATTATACAAATTATAAAGTTATTATTTACTAGAAAATAGAGTAAAATATCTTTTATTTTAACGAAAGAATTTAAAAGTCCAAATTTTAAAATATACGTTAAAAAGTCTTTTTCAAAAATAAAGAAATATAAAATGTATTTTCCGTTAATTGATTCTGCATATATGAATGAGAATTAGAGGAATTTGTAGTTTTATTTGTGGGCCGGTCCATGTCAAAAATGGGATAAACGGGAGGAGTGTTGGCCGTTGGGCTTAGGAGTGTAAAAGGTTGCTTTACGTCGAAAACCCACAAGGCTTCACCTCTATTCCTTTTCTTAACCCACCGATGTGGCATTCCTTTTCTGGCTCGTTACTTTTCTTATTTTGTAACATTATGTTTTCTATTTATTTTTTTTAGAGTATGTCAAATATAAAATTCAAACAAAGAAAATAAGAAGAAGAAAAAATTTATGTTATTTGGAATTTGATTGTTTATGTGAACGGAAAGTAACTAATTTTTTAATATATGAAAAAATAAATAATTATAATACAATTGTATCTCTTTTGAGTTAATTTAACTCAAACCCATAATTTATTATATTTCTCCTCTTACATAAGTTAAAAGAATAATTCTCACCACAAAGCTCTTAAAAGTAGTTTTTGAAACTCTAGATATCTAGATAAAAACTCAAATTTATAATCTCAAACTGCTCTTATATTTACTTCCTTAACTTCATCCCTTAATGTCTTAAACTTGCCTATTTATAAGTACTAAAAGTTACCTACTTAGATAAGGAATATCATTCCAATAGTATTCCTTTTCCAAATCTAATAACTTTTCCTTAATTTTAGTCAAATTTGGATTCTCACAATTTAAAAGTCAAATCACAACATTCTACCTTGACTTTTGAAATGCATTAATCTTATTGGCTTAAATTCTTCAACTACACATACTTGAATCAAATTTTCGTCTGTACTCTGATTTTAAACACAACCAATATACTATGTATAGTTGAAACAAGTCAATAACGTTACTCTACTTCAGAGAAAAACAGCAATCTCTCCATATGATCACCGCCAACAGGTTCTACCAATTACAACCATCTGCTCTTTAGAAACAATATATGCAGACAACTCGTTTCCAACCAATACTTGAGGTTTTCACCATATTGCCTATTAAATGGTATATCTCACACTTTTTCTTGAGTTTTTTTCAATCTTTATCCCTCATCTTTTTTGGTTTTTCCTTCTCTTTTGCGGAATCTTGTTGAATTATGAGATCTCATCATTTTTTGTTAAAGAGTGAAATTGAACTGTCCAACAAACTTACTGAAACTTGGAACCTAACTCTGATATCACTTGTTAGGAAAAACAATTAACAAGCATGTTAAATAAAAAATCCAAGCCAAAGAAAATAAGGAGAAGATAAGATTTACGTAGTTCGGGCTTTGATTGTCTATGTCCATGGAGAGTAATAAATTCTTCACTATATGAGAAAATAAACAAATTATAATACAATTGTATATCTCTTGAGTTAATTTAACTCAAACCCACAATTTATTATATTTCTCCTATCATATAAGCTGGAAGAAAAACTCTCATCCCAAAGCTCCCAAATGTATTTCTCGAAACCCAAAATATCCAAATAAAAACTCAAACTTACAATCCCAAGTTGTTTTTGTATTTACTTTCTTGACTTCATTTTTTAATGTCTTGAACTTGCCTATTTATAGGCATAAAAAATTACTTATTTAGATAAAAAATATTATTCTAATAGAATTTATTTTCCAAATCTAATAATTTTTCCTTCTCCAATTCTTAAAAACTTATTCTAATGGAAATCCAATTTGAATTCGCACTGTTTAAAAGTTAAATTCCAACAAAATATATAGACCAATCAATTCAATACCCAGTTGTGTGTCTCAGAGTAAACTAACCCCTAGAATCAGACCAAAAAGATCAACACTGATTGATTGGACGGTTCAGAATCAATGGTTGCTGATAATTTCTCTTATAAATCAAGCATCAATTTTTTTAATTAGAGTGTCTCTTGATTATCATTAACTAAACCTTAATTACTTGCAGATATAAATGAATAATTTAATATAATGCGTTGTACATAAAAATCGTCCATTAAGGCATATCCCAAGAAAAAAGATAAAATTAAAAAGCAACTCCTTATTAATTAATAATTACAAGTGCACTACAGAATAGATTAGCATGAGATGAGTAGAATAGCATTTCTAACGATACAGTGTGCGAAAAGTGAAAAAAGTTACAATGAGTATATTAGCATTTCTAACCAGTAAGAACTAGGAAGTTCAATATCAATAGGTGCTAACAAATCCACTTGTAATCTTGGATTATATTTGTATTAATGAATTATTACTGAACTTTTACGCAATTAATCACTTTTAATATATATGTAGTTTCCCATATTCTAAATGTGTTATTAAAATTAATATTCATTCACCTTCCTATGTTGTGACACTTAAATTAAAGTTGAGCAAACATTTTTTTTTATAGAAAAACATAGGCTTTTATAAATAGATGTAAACTATTTTCTTTGATTTTAATTGGTTAATTAGGTTCATGAATAATGAAATATAGTCCGGAAAGAATAATTAATTCTTCGAATCATATTCTAACTTATATATCTTGGCCAGGTTGAGAATAATAATCAAGATATCCCTTAATAGACTTCAAAATTCCTTTTTTCTTACTATTTTTTTTACACTAATAAACATATCTTAAAAATAGTGCTCATCTTCCACTGATCAGAAAACAGTGTTCGCAAATTAGCTGTACAAAATTTTAAAAAATAAATGAATAAATAAATGATCGTGCATGGCATTTATAATGTCGTAACCTTGGCCCTATTTCAGAATTTTTAGTATAAAAGGATACTGAAACCTTGTAATTTTGCATCATTAAAGCTTAAAAACTCACGCCTTCTACATACTTGCTAGTGTTATTTCTACTTGGAGTTGTGATTTTCACAACTCCCTCACTAGGGGATCAACATGAGATTCCTAAGATGGGACAAAAGTTACCACCCAAACACAAACCACCTCATCAACATCTCTTGATAGAGGAAGATCATGGTTCTCATTATGAGCTTCCAAAGAAGCAAAACCCCGAAGAACACAAGCCACCACCTGAATATCAGGATCCCCAAGATCCTCCTAGAGACAAGGGTGAGAAGCCGCCCCCAGATATGAAAAACCGAAACAGCCGCCTAGGCAAAATGGCGAAAAGTCACCTCCTCATGAACATGAGGATCCCCAAGATCCTCTTATATGGTGATAAAATGTCATTGAAGTTTGGTTCTCGCTATTGAATTTTGGAATAGGGAAATTTCAAAAATTGTCAAAAAATTCCTAAAATAATATTACAATAATATCTCTACTTAAAACTTTTTTTAAAACTACTAAAAGTGCCTAAAAATAATACAAAAATATATATATTCAAAAAGTCACTCCAAAATATACCACAAAGTACACATTAAGTATATCTCAAATATATCTTAATATATCCAATATATATTAAGAGAATCTTAGGTATATACTATGAAAATATTTTGGATATATTTCGGAATATCTTAAAAATACTTTAAGTATATTTTAGGAATACCTTAAAAATCCCTTAGAATTCCTTGTGAATTCTTTTTTTGTATACTTCGGAAATATCTCAATGATTTAAAAAAGAAAAAAAAGAAGAAAAATATATTAAATAACACAATAATTAATACTATTACAAAAAATATATATAATCCATAATAATCAGTGGTAGCTCTGGTCCTGAGCCTATGTCCTACAAGACTGAATGAGGCAAAGTTAACGGCTGGTTGAAGTATTTTGATGAAGCAAAGGCGGATATACATTATTGAATGGGGTGGCAGTTGACACCCAAAAACAAAGGAAAATTAGTTCTTTCCATTAGTATATGATAATAAAAAATTATAAATATGTAATTGCATCCCCATATTTTATTGTAATTGCATCCCAAACAACAAGTCTCCACTTAAATCTTGGGAAAGAAAAGCCACGTTGAAAAGTGGAAAAACTGTAACAAAAAAAAATTGAAAAGTTAATTATTAAATTAATAATAAATGTCATTGTCTAAAAAAAAAAAAAAAAGACACATAGCAAGAGAAAAAGTTAAATAAACCCTAGAATGGCGGGTTAGAACTTTCTCTTACTTTTCTAGTTTCAAATACTTCTGTTCATCTCATTTTTGTTGCTATTTTCTTGTTTCTCTAGCCTTTTTAACTAGAAAAGCTGTAGATGTAATATTTATTTTTATCCATACTTCAATCAAATTCCAAGAATTAAATATGTATATTTCTAAATTTTTTTTATTTATTCTAATTTATAATCTATTAGTTTTTCATTTATAATTTTAATTTTGTATTGTGATTAATTTTATTTATTGTTATATTGTATTATCTCAATTTAATTATAATTGATTTAGTAAATATGGAAGATTTTGATGTATTAATTTTTTTTATATGATTGATTATATACTAGGATTTAATAGTTGAATTTACTTTTTTTTTTCTAATTTTTAAGGAAAATAATAAGAAATCTAATTCAATATGCCAATTATAAATACAAAATGAAGAGAATGAAAGATGGGGATATCGCAAATTTTTTTACAAAGAAAGCAGGAGAAAAGACATCTAGTTCATTACCTAGTTCAATTGTATCAGTTGGTGAATGATTATTTAATAACTTTAGAAAGAAAGAGATTTATTTTTAAATATTAGTGATGATGATATTAATTATAAATTGATTTTAAAATATGAGAACTCGTCGTGAATATTTTTCTTTTAACTTTTTTTCTTGTATCAATAAATAGTAATTTAAAATTTTATAGATTATGATAAATTTTATTTATAATTTTTTAATTTTATAAATTTGTCACTCCATCAAAAAATATCTGAATACACCACTGCAGTAAAATCACTTTGATGTTTAAGTCAATAGAAAGAAGAAGAAGAGATAAGTGAAAACGGAGCTAGAGTTGTAGAGTTAACATGTCTTGTATCTGTATCATTGGGAGTTCTTATAGCCTTTTTCTTTCCTAAATGTCTTGTCAATCTCTATCAGTCCTTTTCTTAATATGACTTCAAACCAACTTTGTTGGAGTATGATTTTATTTACTGTTCACGTAAGCTATCACGCGCCATACTTGAACAGCACACGCATTTAATGTGTCTCACCTGTTACTTCCTGTCTCATTAAATGCACCACCTGATTACTGGTGATTTTATGGTATTGGAATCGTTCCATACCGAGCTGGAGTGGTAGTTTCTTTCATATAACTGAGGATTGTGGGTCTGGCGATACACAGGTCAACCACATAATGGTTATGTTATATATTGGGGTCTCTTTACACTTATTTGGAGTAAAGGTTTTCTCCACATGATCAAAGATCATAGAGATCCAGTGATACAGGATCAACTACAACACTGCTTGTTAGCCATCCCGAGCTTGCCTGGGTACTGATCCAACAATCTCTGGATCACCTGCTCTTAGAGCTGTCTATTTGTTAGGATTTAGTGATCTACTGTTATCAATCAGCAACAATATCAAATCTCTCAATCAAACCAAAACAATAGATAGTTTCTTCTTCAGTTTGCACCGGTGGACTGAGGACAAGGGGGCGGATAGGGATATAGAGCGACTGTTTTCTTCTTCAGTTCAAAACATGTATTTATAATGACTGGAAAATGGGATAAACTTTAGAAGGAGATGGACATTTCAGAAGAGAATAAAAGGAGGAAGACGAAGAAAGGTGATCAAAACCTTACGTGTTTGAGGACCAACATTTTACTTCAATAGTAACGACTCAACATGGAAGAATTGATGTTCTTCAAAATCCACCTAGAAATCAAAGCTTCTACTCCGAATCGAGAATTATCGGGTGGCATTTCTGGAAGCTAATCCTTAAAACATTTATATCTCCTAACCACTAAGATGCACGATAGAAACAAAAAAGAAAGATTAAAAATTAAAAATTAAAAAAGTAAAATTAAAAAGTGAATTTGATAAGAATGAAAGGAAAAAAATGCAGATATTTTTTATAAAAAAAACGTTAAAAATTGATTAATGGTATAAATTTCCCATTGGGAAATGC
Source organism: Balakata baccata (assembly GCA_949630135.1). Lineage (NCBI taxonomy): Eukaryota > Viridiplantae > Streptophyta > Magnoliopsida > Malpighiales > Euphorbiaceae > Balakata > Balakata baccata. Next base: position 57,419 of record CATIWF010036785.1, on the reverse strand, counting down.
TGCCTTGCAAAATTGTCAAACTTTTCCACCTGACAGCTAAAACACTCATTCATATATGAATTATTATATTACACACCTAGTGAATGTAGTTATATAAATTAAATTTTAAAAATAATTAAATTCATGTATGAATATTTATGGAACATATAGTTACATTCACCCAAATACATAAAATAATTTAGAAATAATTACTCCAATAACCTGTTGTAGAACAATATTTCACAAACAACCATTCCTTCATTAAACTAATAAATAATTACTACTTAAAATAATATTACCTAAATAACAAAAAATAATAATCCCTTTTCTCCCTAATATTTCGATCCAACTGAACAGATTAGATTTATTGCTTCCTAATTTTATAGGTTTCAAAATTTTTCAAATCCTTTCGAATCAAATATTAGGTTTTCTTCCTTTTCATTATTGTTGGTGGTTTTCAGCAGCAAGTTCGTATTTTGAAGTTGCAATTTTTTCTTTCTTTGGAATATTTTTCCAAAAGCTTCTGATTTTCTCCGACTGAAACTTTTTCACGGAACAGTCGCCGCTGATTTCAATTATTGGGTCCGCAATAAAGCCTTTTCAGTCAGATCTGCATTTCAATTATTGACGTAATAGAGTCCTTTCAATTCCATTTCTTCTTATTGGGTCTTCATTGCATTTCAATTATTGAGATAAATATGTTTAATTTTTTTGTGGAAATTGTGGATTAGATAAAAGTTTAGTCCCCGATCGCCATCAGAATGGAAGCAATTGAAAACACTGTACTCAGTATCATTGTCTACGTTACTGTGCCTAATAGAGATGCAGGTTTGTTTTCCTTTCCTTTGATTTCTTTGTTTCATTTTTTTTTTATATATAAGCAAATTTATTTTTATTAGTAAAACGAGGGAAACCACCTTATTCAAATAATAAGGTGATGAACCTTTGATTTCTTCGTTAAGCGGAATCACTATTCACATAACTGAATAATTTTTTCCAGAACACAATTAGAGCTATATGCGATTGAAATATGCTCGTAATTGTTACTATTTGATTTGGAGAGGTATGAATTAATTTCCTTGATTAATCAAGATCCTTTTAAAAGATATATGAACCTCGCATCTAATTTTTTTTGTCCTTTGTCGATTTAGACATGCCATGCCATGCCATGCCATTTTCACCTGGATTCTGTGAGCTTCTTTGTATTGAAATGTAAATGGTGTAGTGACTTAATATTTGAGCTAGGAGGTGTTGATTATTGCATAATCATTTTAGGTTTATGTTGTGGATGTGAGGAATGAGAGCTACGAGGTGGTGTTGACGGCAAATTCGTCTCAAAGGGTGTCAAAACGGGTTGGCAGATCGTATTCATATTTTATCGACTCACTCGTCACTCGAGTAATACGATTAGAGTCAACGCTCAAGATGGCAGCGAGTACATGTTTCATAGATTTTCATTCAATCTGAATTCGTTTAAATTCTAATGAGTAATTCTATTAGAGTTTTAGGACGGGTACAGATAAAGGTTCTCGGGAACTCACTACCCAATAAATCCAACTATATATATATATATATAATTGTAATTTATTGAATATAATGATATAATTAATTATTTTTTATGTTTTGTTCGATTAAAAATATAGTGGAAGTTGAAAATTTGAAATATAATTTTTCTATCATAATATAGAATATTTAAATTTTATTATTTTAATGTTATTTTTATACAATTTGACTAATTATTTTAATTTAAATGTGTTAAATTTTTATTTTGTTTGTTTTATTTGATTTTATAGTAATTTATAATTGATTGTTTGTAAATTTTTATTAATTTTTTATTATTTATTTAGTTTGAATTTTATTTTAAATTTTTTAATGATAAACAGATAATTAAATGAATTAAAATAATTAAACGGATAATACTAATCGGGTTTGGAACAGGTACAGATAAATGTATATATAATCGGGTTTGGTTATGGCATTGAATGCTACCCATTGCCAGCCCTAGTCAATACGAATATGATCCATTTATTAATTGGGTTGACATGAATACGACACAAAAATTAAATTGGCCACACGAACACGATATGTGTAACATGTTTAATTTTCGGGTGGTATTTGGGTAATAAAATTCGACGCGAACACGATGCAATTATGCTTTTTTGGGTCATTTGCACGATACGACACGATTATATCTTTTTTGATCATTTAACACAATCTAACTTGATTGACACAACATGAAAAATAATGTTTAGATATTATTTTTTGTAAAATGAATTATTAACTTTGATATTTTAGTAAATTTATACGTGTTGTAAATGGGTTGGATTTGGTTAACACTACACAACACGAAAAAATTAAACGAGTTGTAACGGATTCGCATGTCAATTCGTGACACAACATGATTTGAACCATGTCATAAACAGATCGATCTGTTTATGACACGAATCCATATAAACTCAACACTAACCCTCTAATTTTACGTATTTTGCATATCGGATTCACATGTCATGACCTATTTTGACACCTCTACTCAAGGTGGAGCCATTGCAAATGATTTTCTTGGGGGGGGGGGGGCGGGGGGACAAATTTTTAGCCACGGAGATTGAAGTAACCCCACGTCTAAGAGGGCTACGAGATTTGTGAAGAAGCTCGGTGTGCTTGTAGGTAAATGGAAGTGGTTTGAAAATAATAGACTATTTGATGCATATAAAATACAATAATGGGAAACTGAATTAATATAATTTAGTTATTGTATCTGAAAATGAAATGGAATTCTGAATGAATTTCATTTCCAGTTTGTTCAAAATTTTACAATTTTAGAATTGTCGCATGTAATCTACATTTCATTAAAATGTTGTGCAAGTTGTGCATTTTTTGGTATCATATAAAGCAAATATAACTAACATATAATTTATATATAATATGTCGATTTAGTCTATTTCATGTCCAAATTAATATTATATAATATGAATATAATTTGCATATAATATACATATAATGAAGGTAGTTCAAGTTGTGTAGAATTTAGTATAATATAATGCAAATATAACTTACATATAACCTATATATAATGTCATTGATGTCAGGAAGTTAAAAATTCAATATAAGAACAACATACTGTTCTGTTGTTTTCAGACTCACTCTATTAATATTTAAACATGTTATATCCTAAAAAAATATAGTATTCCTCATCATGTATTGATATATTGATAATATACTTTTTTATTTTTCATATATTTTCTTAAGATCATATTGATCGTATATTATTTTCTGCTATATATAACCTATATTTACCATAAATATAACGTTTGCAGTTGCAGTTTATGTAATATATATGATAAACATAAAATCGTAAAAATAGAATAAACATATAACAAATATATAACACAACCGAAGACAAAGTAGAAATTTGAAAACGGAAATTAAAATAATATTTAAATATATATATATATATATATATATATATATAGTTAGTTAATGAGAAAAGCACGCCTAATAGTCCTTCAATTGCCGCCTGAAAGCACAGTTACAGTTGTTAATGGCTTTAGGTCATTCAATTGCCACCGAAAAGTATGCCTAATATCACGCCTAGAAGTAGGTAATTTAATATATTTTTTTTTATTTGGAGAATAAATGCATTTATTATTTGCGGAATTTTGGTAGTTAAAATGTTTATTTCTATAATTATGTTATCACTAGTCACATTTGTGTTATTTTGTTAATTTAGGAGGTTAGTTATGTCAAAATCCCAATAATCTGCCGGCAATTTATATATTGGATCCCAATCCCATCCAGGATGCACTTTGCACGTGCGAACGTGAAGCAGCCTTGATTTTAATTTTTAAAATTTAATGGCAAATAGTGGATGCGTTTCGTTGTGTTATATTATTCTTTCTTTTCAGTTTATTTTGTTTTTTGGAGCAATTAATTGAATTTTTATTAATTTACTAATGAACCTAAATCATTAAGCAAAATGATTAATCCTTGAGTTTGCAATAATAAATTTATATGATAATTAACTTATGGAGTCCACACATACAAAAATCACATAAATCAAATTATGAGCGTGATGCTTTTTTAATTAATGAATATTTATTAATTAAGTAATAAATCTAAATCATTAAGCAAAATGATTAATCTTAGTTTGCAACAACGAACATATATGATAACGAGTCTATTGAGTTTTAAACCAAACCCACAAAAATCACTAAAATTAAATTATGAGCATATAGTTAAATAACTAATGAACCTTGTTTTTTTAACTAATAAACCTTTATGAATCGAGCAATGAATTTAAATCATTAAGTAAAATAATTAATTTCTGAATTTGCAATAACAAACCTATATGATAATGAGTCTAGAGTTATAAACCAAACATATAAAAATCACATAAATCATATTATGAGCATATAGTTAATAACTAATGAACCTTACTTTTTTAACTAATGGACCTTTATCAATTGAATAATGAATCTTTATTAATTGAGTAATGAACCTAAATCATTAAACAAAAATGATTAACCCTTAAGTTTGCGTAATGAACCTATATGATAATGAGTCTATGGAGTTATAAACCAAACATACAAATATCATAGAAATCAAAATATGAGCATGTAGGTAATATCTAATGAACCTTGCTTTTTATTTAATGAACATTTATCAATTGAGTAATGAACCTAAATCATTAAGCAAAATAATTAACCTCTGAGTTTGCAGTAACGAACCTATATGATAATGAACCTATGGAGTTATAAACTAAACATACAAAAATCATAGAAATCAAATTATGAGCATGTAAGTAATAACGAATGAATCTTGTTATTTTAACTAATGAAATTTTATTAACTGAGTAATTAATCTAAATCACTAACCAAAATGATATACACATAGCAGTTGCCATGTGAGCTTTAGCAATGTCAATTTTTAGATAGTCTAATTCTTTCTTTTTTTTAATTGTGTCAAAATTCTCTTGACATTCTTGTAGGTTTAGACATCAAATGTAGAACTTTGTTGCATCCAATTGAAACTGAAAAGAAATAGAATTGAATTAATCAATCAGACAATATGAACTAATGAATTTACATTTTGTTCACAAATTTTACTTGCAAATTTTATTAATTTACAAAGTGACTAAAAGTTGCAATTTGAAGAGAAAATTGAGAAAAAAATCGTATTTATTGAGGACTAAGGGAGAGCAGAATTGTGTTTAACAAGAAAGTAAGAGAAACTAGAGGAAAGTAACGGCATTAATTGATTAATTTGAAAAAAAATATATATGTTTTATGGACTGTTCATAATGCTTTATGGACTGCACAGATATAACAACCGTAATTTGCCCACTCACGCCCCCATATTCCATAAATCCAACATTATCTGGCCCAAATATATACATATAGAAAAATGTTTGCCTACACTATTATTTTTTTTCTTTTTTCTATATATTACAAATGAACCCTAGGTAATATTAATACCCACTGCTCAAATGAATAGCCATTTCCCAATAATTTTTGTGTCCTATAGATGACGTGAAAATTGGTTTGCAGAACTTTATCATGAAATTTATTAGCTCATTGATTTAGTTCCGAATAGAACATTAATTAAGTTGAGAATTTAAATTCATACTCAGAAAACTTCATTATCACTGGCTTTTAATCCCTTAAATAAGATGTTAAGGACATTTTGTTATTAGCGAGAGCAGTTGGAGATTATGAAAAAGTAGATAATTACGACAGAAAGAATGGTGGAAGTTCTCGTTCAAACTAAAATGTTTGATCAACAAGCGATGAAGATGATATGTAGATCCCTTTCAAAAAAAATTAATGGACGAGTTCTATAATTTCAGAGCGATGATTTTTTTTAAGTTCATCATTTATTTTTATAATTTTTTCCTCAAAAAATAATTCATTTACCTTTACTAATCTTATTCAATTCAATCTAACTCAATGACTTATTGCTTCTAAAAGTCTTGGGGTTAATTTCATATATTGTTATTAAACTTTGTTTTTATTACAGTAAAATTATAAAATTTTATTTGTCATAAAAAAGTCACCCAACTATATTTTTATTTTACTAAAATCACTTCTGGCCAATTTTTCTGTTTAAATAACCGAAAATCTAACGTGGCAGTTGATATACCATCGGAAGTTTGACATATCACTGAAAGTTTGGCATGAATCTGACATATTACCGAAAATCTGAAATGACAATTAATATGTTACCAAAAATTGTTTTGTAGTAACTTTATTAAAACAAAATAAAAGCAAAGTTCAACAACTGAAATTAACCCAAAGTCCTAATAACAATCTCTATAGTTCTAATTAACATTGCGAGAAATTGGGAAATTGTTTGACTAACTTCCTCAAATTTTCAGTTAATACAGTTACGTGTACAAATTTCGCATGTTTCGATGCATATGGTTCCCCATAATCAACTATAGCACAACTAAGTCAACAAATCTTAGCAGAATAAAGAAAAGGGTGAAGGGCCATTTTCTGTTTATTTAGTTGTAAAATCAGCTTAAGGATATGAAAGGAAGAAAAATGATAAATAATTACCTTAATCAAAAGCTGTCTGATTATACTTAGGCGGGTGTGGATAAGTTAGTACACATAATTCTTCTAATTTAATTGGAGATCTAGAATCCAATCTCTAAAAATACATTTATTTTAAAACTTTGTAAAATTGTTTTGCCTCTATTTTGAATTCTATCTAGTATGAATATAATTAGTTTTAACTCGTCGATATATAAACTAATGATACTTAGAGTTTCTGAAAAAAAAAAAAAAAAAAAGGTCTCACTATTGCATCATGTGAAAAATTGAAATTTGCCGAGAAACTAGGCAAAACAGAGCCTTGCTTCTCAAACCTTCTCTCTGTTTTGGAATATCATTATTTGCCGAATTTTCCAGTATTTCAACCGAATATTTTCCAAATGGAGCCCATTACTTTTTACATGAATTCAGCAAAATTTGGTATTGAGTTTTGACATTTCAGAATTCCAAGTATGAAATCATATGGGCTGATCTGCTTCTAGTCGGCGCCCAACCATTATAAAAGAGAAGTGGCTGTTCTAGTTTTGGAGCATCAAATAAGCTGAAAGATGGCTAAGACATACCTGCTTGTGTTGGTTATGGGTGTTGTGGCTCTCATCGCTCCCTCATTGGCTCATTTCCACAAGCCATCTCACCATAACCACATTTCACCAGCATTCAGTCCCAATCTTGCCCCTGACCACAACCCACACTTCCACAAGCCTGGCTATGACCATGAGCAAGAACACCCTAAAGAAGAGCACAAGCCATTAACCCCAGCTGAACCTCCTAAATCAGGATTTTTTCCACCAACGCATAAGCCAGTGCCACATCATGGTCACTTTCCAGCACACCCTCCAGTGAAGAGCGGTGAAGGTCCTCACATGCCACCATATTGGAGGAAGCCACCTACTGCCCACCACATGGCACCCCCACCAATTCATGCCTATTGAGTCATTATGATTATCATCTCATGAATTATTATCTAGAAATAAGAGCGCTTTTATGCATTTACTCTATGCTTTATCCTGTTGGGTGGAGTAGTGAGAACGGCTTGTAGCCTTGTAGTTCATTTACATATTTTTGAAATAAATATTATCTTCTACAGTACTTGTGTTTGCGCACTTCTAAAGCAGATGGTGTGATGGAAATTTTAGTTGGTTGATGATATATGAACAGTTATTTGCTTGGCATTTTTTGTTGTATTGGGTCTCAAACCAAAGACCATTTGTGAGAATTATGTAGAATGAATAATTAATTATATTCTCGAAATCACATGCCAAGTGAAATTAGGGAATTTCTTTCTTCAAATTCTTGGCTAATTATAAAAATAAAATGACAGCCACCTATTAATTGTGGTTTCCAATTAATTGAAGTTAAAAGTTACGGGTCCATAGGTTACTACATATTCATGATTTATTTTATTGGGAAGTTCTACTCCAAATTTGATATCACTTAAATATAAATAGTTGCACAATTTACTTTTGATTAAGTTGTCAGCCAAAATATCTAGAATTTACTTTTTAATCAATGGATGAAGAAATTCTTCAATAAATCAAAAATCAAGAATGAGGGAAAGGAAAGATGATAAGTTTAATTAGTTGTAGAATTTACATTTTATTCAATCCAAATGAAGAATTTCTTGAAAAATAAAAATCAATGGACGGGGGAAAAAAAAAGGGAAAACTTCAATGTATTCATTTAAAGGAAGACCAGCCCCATAATTAGCATAAATAAGAGAAAAAGGAAGGATTACAGGAAGATAAAATATGAAAAGGTTTAAAGATTAAATGGAGTATGAACCCTAAAATTAGTAAAAGAAGGGTTAGAGGAAGAAGAAATAAGAAAAAGTGTGGATTAAAATTGAACTTTTGTTAATCATATTTTAAGGTAAATAAATAATGATTGAAAATTAAAATTATCAAATATGACGGTAAGAATAGAATATTAATGGATGATATAAACGACGTCGTATAACTGAAACGACGCCCTTCTCATGTAAGATATAAAAGCCGAGCCGAGAATAGGGTTTTCCCTTCCCTTGGCAGCTGCGCAGACACACAGAGACAGCAACCCCCGCAGATAAGCAAGCAAAGCAAAGCAAAGCAAAGAGAGATGGGGAAGAAAGCGAAAAGCTCAAGAAAGGGGAAAAAAGCTTGGAGAGCTAACATAAGCACTGAAGACATAGACGATTTCATTGAGAAATCAACGAAAGATGCTCTTTCCGGCGGCTCTCTCTCCCATGTTCCTACCGAGTCCCTCTTCTTTGTTGATAAATCCAAAGGTAACACCTTTCTCTGTGTTTTCTTATGAAGCTTATTATCCTTCACTTTTTCGCCAATTTCTTTCCTTACCCGTTACTTTATGGTCAATTTCAGATCTTTCTGTGAGGCGGAAAATTGAGAAGCACAGAGAAAAGGTACTCCGCTCAGACAGTATTCTCCAGAAGAACCCTTTTGTTCAAGCAGTGCCATCTTCGAATCAGAAGATGAAGAAGAAATCTAAGAGAACCCAGAAAGTTTCTGAACCGAAGGATGCGAGTCAGGATGCTACCAAGGTAATTGGGCTGGCAATTCGAGTGCAGGTTGTCATTAATTCTTTTGGGTCTTTCTAGAGATTGGGATTTTTTTTTAATGAATTTTTTTGTTAGGGAGATGTTGCTGTCCGGGACTCTGACATGGTTGACTTATGGGAAAATGAAGGTATTCTACAAATTTTCTGTTAGTTTTATTTTTTGGTTATTTGTAGATGTCTAGTTTTTTATTTTGATTTCATTGATAATACTCCAGGTGAATGCGACCACAAAACTAGAAAGGTACTTTATTGTGTCTAATAACATAAATTCCTGGTTACCGTCTTGTTTCTACTTGCTACATTGCAAATGATTATATTTGGTTAAATTTGACAAACTTGCACATACTTTGTTCAATCTGATGTGGCATATGTGTAATAGGTTTTGTATTTTTCACATATTTAATGAGGGTTCATGTTGGTCTTAGAATATTTGATCATTTATAGGTATCCATACCTTCAGTAATTCCAGCAGTTGAAGTTGAGGCTCCAGGATGCTCTTATAATCCTTCATTTGAAGCTCATCAGGTAATTTCTTGAGATTGCAGATACTCACACCTAGTACTGTTTCCCTAAACAAGAATGATGTGCGTTCTTTATACTTCAATTCAGGATTCGTTGGCCCAAGCTGTTGCAGAGGAAATGCAGAAAATCTATCAAAGTGAGTTGGGACCTCAGCCTGTTCCATTAACTGTTCCTGGGGAACAGCGAGTGATAGATGAAGAAGATGTGAGTCCCTTTTTATTATGTTTTTGCATATTTAGTTATTTTCCTCGAGCAAAATTTTAAAACACTAGCTATTGTGTCAGATGTACTTTCTTGAAGCCGATAATGGGGATGATGATGATGAGAATTCAACAGACAACGAAGAAACTGCACTTGAAAAGAAGTAAGAGTCATCTTTTCTGTTGGAACATGGATTCTATATGTTAGAAGCATTACATAAACATGTATCTGTGTTTGTTTCATTTTTTGATTGAGCAGACTGGCTTCTAAATATCTGGGTGATACAAAACGTTACTTAAATGGGAAATTATATACCAATGAATATTGACTTTGTCAGTACTGTTCTTTTGCTTTAATATGACTCCTTAGAAATTGAATATACTTTTTAATAACTGTATCTTGTGAATTCTTTCTATTTCAATGGCTTTTGGCAGTTCTTCAAAAGCCAAGAGGGTGACCCGAGTTGAGTTTAATAGAAGAGCTAGACTTAAAGAACAGCAGAGAAAAGAAGCAGAATCCAAGAAGAAAGAGGAACTCTCAAAAGAAATTGATTCGTAAGATGATAATTGCTGTTTTAAGTGAGATTTATTTTGGTGAAGGATTTATTATTGTGATTGTTCATTTCTTCTCTTTATTGCAGTTTGCCAGATATCATTAACGAAATAGCTAAGGAAGATGAGGAAAAGCATAAAAGACATGTAAGACGAATGGTAGCTAAACAAGAAAGGCTAAAAACACGTCCACCTCGCCTGGGGAAGCACAAGTATGCTTGCAAGTGTCATTCTACATTTCTTTATAATTGACCCTTGTATTTCTTTCCCTCTTAATGAGATTGAGCACAGCTGAAATTAAGTAAATTAATTTTGTTTACTCATCTGTTTTAAACTTCTCAAGGTTTTTCTAGTATTAAGATGTAATTTGAAATGTATTTGCCTTTTTATTTCAAACCTATCTTGTGTTATTAATTACCTCAAGCTTGGAAAACTAATTAGCAATTTGCGCTTATAGATTTGAGCCTGCTCCCCCTCAAGTACTATTATCTGAAGAAATTACCGGTTCTCTTCGCAAGCTGAAGGTGCATGCTGATGTCTTTTATTTCTGATAGTGATCTATTATCTGTCTTCAGATTCTATATCATTTAAGCTTAGAAACTGAAAAATTGTTGTTCTTTTCTTGCTTTTATATATATTGAATCATAAAGGGTTGCTGCACCCTTCTAAGGGATCGATTTAAAAGTCTAGAGAAGAGAGGATTGATTGCACCTTCCTCCAAAAGCCGAAGGTCAGTTGAATTTTCCTAATTTACTTATATCATTTTGCTTTTGACCAGAGCATGGAGGTTATATTATTGATTTACCTCAGATTGTGTGTGATGGCTTTTACAATAGCCTAGATTTCTTTTTGTTAAATGTTTTAGTTCTTTGTGTGAAGCTTGCTATATTACAATATCCATAGATACTGAGGTATCTACGCATTCACCAAAAATTATCTTGATCATATATGCATTGTTCATGAAACCAAAATGGTGAGATAATAATGCAATTATAAGGTGAATGCAGATAATTTTGGTGTAAATGTTGAATGTTCGTGAAGCAGAAAAAATATCAAGATTTCAATCATTGATATGATCCTTTATGTGCTGCTGAATGGTTGATGTTAATTGAATTGATGGTACGTTATTCTTGTAATTCTCGACAGGAGGTGAGAATGAATTAACTTGAGGAGACCCTGTTGGTGGGATAAAGCGAATCAGAAACCGACTGTTGGGATATGAAGATGGTTCGACACTTCGACTGCACTGCATGTGGATGCTTAGGCCAACAATTATCCAAGTATTTACTGCTTCAAGTAAATCTAATCAAATGCCAGTAATGTTATTCTTATGCTTTCTAGTCTATAAATAGCATTGATATTTTCGTTCAAAGTTTTAAGATGTCCTTTATGATTTCTGTAGCTGAAATTTTGGCTGATAAGAATGGATTGATGGAGTTGAGTTTTTATTTTGTGGAAAACATGTGTGTTTAGCTCTTTGAATGATTTGTGAGTCTCCATTCTGGCTCTCATCCGAGGAAGTTGCAGTTCTTTTGTGTGGTGGGTGCTATTCATGGATGGTTTGAGATAAGGAACTTACCATTGAAGAACGGAACAAATTCATTCTCCAATCTATAAGGGCAAATTCGGAAAAACATTTTTGAAGCTTTTCATGTGAACTTTGATGCTCTATATCTAGCCTTAATATCTATTAATTTATACTCACCATTTGTCATTTGAGATGACAATATGATTAAAAAAACTAAAAAAAAAAAAAAAAAACACAATGTTCAGATCAAATATGACAAACTGGTTAAAGGAGAGAGAAGCCGCAAATGATTTAAGCCAAACTGATTAGGTAAGACAATCAACAGCCTTAATCTCAATGACATTATCATCTTGGATGTAACATTTTAGCACATTAGTAGCTCTTGTGGATTGCAAAGACTAGTTCATAAACTATCAGAAGCGCAAAAGCATTGCAGTATTCATAATTGTCCATCCACCGAGTAGTCAACCTATATCAAATAAAAATCACTTACGAGTAAAATGTAAAATGAAATTCGGAGTTTCTGCTCACCAGATCTAAGCATATTAGACCATCAAAGTTGGCCATGATATGGAGGTAACATTCATTCCGCAGGTATTAAAACCCATCTTGGAGTTATTAAAATGGCAGTACATAGTTCTAAGATAAATACTTCTGTTTGCTCATCAACGTACAGATCCAGAACTTCCTCAATGCTAAATTTGTGTTTCTTAAGGTAGGTTCACATACATAGGGGTTTGGATATAAAAAATTTCCTGGCAACATTAATTTAGCAATTCACAATCTGGTCACCACCACGCCACACCAGAAGACCTGAAAGAAGAAGTTGGAAGTTAAGATCCAGATCCAAAAAAACCCAAACAGCAGACTTTGATAACCATCTAACGAAATGATAGTTTGTACGTGGCATACTACCTTGTTGAAAAGAAAAACATACTAGAATTTGAAATATAAAGGAAGAGAAAAACTAAAACTACGAGATAAATAGTTTTAGATTTAATGCATGAGCAAGCAGAATGGCAAAAGCACTTTCACTTATCAATCATGAAAAAGACACCTTTAGATAAAAATTCTGAAGCGAAAGCTATGCAAAAACAGAGAAATTAACTGTTTCCAGAAGATATTTGCAGCTAATGCAAAAGGAATAAGTCAAATAGGAGCTTGATAAATACTATTATTATAATGAATTAGCCAAACGACAGTAAAGTTAGAACTTAAGTATATATTTGATAAAAGAACAAGATTCCCAGAATACTGATAAAAATAAAATCAATACTCCGAAGCTTGCATAACTTATAAACCAATCAGATAAATTGACGCCAGTCAGAACAGAGCATCTCCCACAATAAGCTCTCGTGAAATTCATGGTTTATATATATTCTATTAATGCCTTTGATTACATTTCATTTATCTTCCAATTGTGATTACCAATTCAGCTTCTTCTACTTAACACGCTCAGGTGCAACTAAAAACACATTAATCTGGTTCATGTTCATGTTTGTTAATACTACCATTGAAAAAATCCTAATGAAATTGTGAACCCAAATGTTCCAACTTTAGATGCCTTTACAACAACCTATTCTCACTTGCCATTTGTCAAAAGGTTTTAGTCATCTTCTCATATATTAAAGTCTGTAAGTTGACTAACAAAGTACAATGTGATAGTCAAGATAAATCCCATACCATCTGGTAAAGTTCCTATTCAATGAAGCCAAATTACCAATACAGTCTCCAACATTTCAAAGAGTAGAATATAGCGTTAAAAAAAAGATCTAATATTTTAATATACATACCAGCGAAATCCAGAAAAAGAAGGAAGTTAAATCTACCAAGTCAAATACCAGATAGTGCATCAATGCATAAGCACTTGTAATGAACCAGAGAATGGGCCAGCAATTGCAAAAGTAATGGCAAAGCATAATAACTAAGTGGCAGATATTTCCATCTCATTTCCAACGCACAAATTCAAACAGTAAAAATAAACATTTACTAAACTTCAATCAATCTCCTGCAGGTAAATTCAAGAAGCCAAATATCAACATATAAGTGAATATACAAGTTACCCATTTAACGGTTTGGATTCAGTGCCAGAAGCATGTTGTTTCCACCAGGAAGGTATGAAACGTTGGGTGTCTTTGCCAGAGTAGTAGCAATTTCCCTTGCTGCCTCAATCCTCCTAAGCTCAATTAGTCCCATACCAGCTTTTGAAGTTGCAGTGGAAATCATCTGGGCAGCTTCACTCTCACCTTCTGCCCTAATAATTGCTGCCCTCCTCTCCTGATCAGCCTTCATGACAACGAACTTGGACCTCTCTGCTTCCTGCTGTGCCACCTGCTTCTGCTCCACAGCCCTCGAGAACTCAACTCCATAAGACAAGTGGGTGATTGCCACATCATCCATCACAATGTTGAAGTCCCTTGCACGCTTGATGAGAGATTCCCGAACCAGAGCGGATACATGGGGACGTTCAGTCAATAGCTGATCAGCATTAAACTGAGCAACCACAGCCTTCAAAACTTCATTGCCAATAGAAGGAAGCACCTTTTCATCATACTCGAGACCAAGGTGTTGAAAGATATAGGGCAATTTTGAAACCTTGCTCAGAAACAAAAACAATTCTAAATCAATTATCCGCAAAAGGTACGTACTCACAGATTTTTTTGTGTTAAAACAACAAATAACACTCTGGTTTCTTATTTATACGCCAAAACCCCATTTCATGAAAATAATTAATAACCAAACTACATATTCAAAACATATCTCATTTTCTTTGCAGGATTAATAAAATCAATCCCATCCCAGAAAACAATTAAAAAAAAAAAAAACTTTACCATCTAAACTCATTTAAAAAACACTAAAAGAAACAGTCGATTTCCTTGCAAATAGAGATATGTGAGAATTACATCGGGACGGGAAAGAACACGGAGAGTAAGATTGACCATCTGGAGATCCTTGGTACCGGAGACCGAGGAGAAAGTGTGAGGACGGGTACGGATGTCAAAGATAAAAGGCTTCTGCAGCCAGGGAATGAGGAAGTGTGTCCCTTCACCGATGGTGGTGTCGATGACTCCACGAAATCTATCGAATAGCACAGCGCGTTGGCCTCCATCGACGGTGTAAAGCGAAGCATTCAATGCGGTGGCGGCAGCGCCCAACCCGAATGCAGCGCGAGCAAGATTTGTTAGAAATGAAACCGCTGCTTGACTGCTGCCCATGGTGTGAGACGATAGCTGAAGAAAGAATCAAGAATTTTGGGGTATTAGGGCTTAGTGGGGCGCTTGGGTTTATGGGGTTTATGACTTTATGCGACTTGATTTCACATATTTAAATCCAAAAATATTAAATATAAAACAATTTAAACGATGAGCAATATTTTCTATAAGAAGTTTTCGGGGAAAAAAACATATATATCCACAATATTTTCTTTAAGAAGTTTTCGACAAATATATATATATATATATCTTCCTTATTGTTCGCTAACAGCAAATTTATCCACTAACGTTAATCGTTAACCAATAAAAACTATAAAATGATAATTTTAATTTTGATACCGTTAGCTTTTTCACAGAAAAACAAAAAAATGGTGGCGATAGTAGCTGGGTAAATTGTGTGTCTATTATAAAATAGTGGCGGTAAAGATGGAGGTTCATAAATTGGTATACCTACTAACTATCAATTGATATATGGTATGATAAAGATAAAAAGCTCAGGAATTCAATTATACTATAAATATTAAGTATTAAACCACAAAATAAGTATCTTCAATTTAATACTGATCGACTATAAAGACACGATCAAATGTTTTCATCTTGTGGGGCACAAAATAATGTATGCGATCCTATTCCTTGCTGCACTGTTCTATCCTTAGAGCATGTTGTACCTGAATATCATTTTGCTAAATTTCACACTGCTAAATATCAGAGTATAGGCGATTAAGTGGCCAAAATAGAATAGAGAAACAAGCAATTATTAGCTACGATTTCAATGGGCAAGGCATAAGATACAACCACCAGCTCTTCTTGAGTGGACTGCTTTCAAAGATTTTACTAAGCGAATTTGAGGAAGTTATAGCAGGGGAATTGAGGGAGAAAGGTTTCACTATGGTGCTTGAACTTGTATTTTGGAACCTTAGCGACTCTTTTGCCACGCAGGTTCCTTCCTGCAAATCAGAGCGGAGAGGCACTGGTCAAGTGGATTTCACATGAACTGAGCAATAGAGAAGAATGGTGGCTATGATGCGAGTGATTTTTTTTTTCCTTTTTACCTTTAAACTCATCAATTTGTACTTTTGATAGAGAGAGCTTTCACTGCTACTCTGAATTCATTTGTTTGATTTCACTATAATCAATAAAGTTTGCATCTTTCCATAGGTATATTAGCCCGCACAACCATACTCTTTTAACATGAACTAGAAAGAGAACAGCACCAAGTACTAGCATTTTTCATCTAACAGAGCAAAATTTGCAATTCAATCATAAACCACAAGTTTGTTGCATTCTTTACCAGCAATAGCTAACCTCATAACCCCTTCAGGATTTATAATCCCACCTTCCTCCAAAAATATCGTCAGTAGATTCTTCGAGAACTCACTCACCAGTGCCACTCCACTCTGCTTAGCAACCACCGGAGTGGATGACGAGTTCCTAAGATTCCAAAACACAATCTCTGGGACTTTGTTATACCCTTTCTCCCTAAATTTCCTCTGTATAGCTTGGTAATCGGTTTCCCACCGATTTGGACGCTTCTCCTTCATTTCTTCTTTGCTTGGACAATGCCTTCCAGCTTCTTTAGACTCCCCCCAATTCCCAGGTTCTTCAGGCTCCTCCTCAGAATCCCAATTCAATATTCCAGCTGCGTCATCAAACTCCATATCGCTAAAAACAAAAACCCTCTTTATCAATTGATCTTCACTCAACTTGTTCTCCACTGCAACATCCAAAATTCTAACACTTTCTGGAAATCAGTATTTCCACCCCGATCCATCATCCTCACAAATTGAGCCTTTCGAAGCAGTGAATCTCCCTTGATCAGATGAAGCTCTGGATTTTCACTAAACGTAATGACCTTCCCTTTCCATGGTTCCTCACTCAGCTCAGAAACCAACAGCCCAAGAGCCACAGACACCTCCATGGGAATCCCGTCCATACTCCCCGAAACATCACAGACCGCAATGCAATAGGATAGCTTCCCTTTCTTTGCCAAATCGTCGACCATTCTCGCCACTAAAGTTCGGCCACTTTTTCTCCATCTGCATCACCCAATGACTTGATTATCTCATGAGAAAGCAAAACCCCCGCAGCGATATTCGCCTCCCCGCTCTTCACATTATCTAAATACTCTTGGAATCTCGCCTCATCGTGCTTCGAAAACAGAGATTTGTATGTTTTCATAGCCACAGAAGCAACCCTGCTGTAAGGAAGCGAATTCCAGCTGTTTGTACTCATGTACACCTCTGGCAATTCAAGAATCTTATGCAAGGGAACTAACGCTTCCTTTCGTAACCTGTCTCTGACAAGATAAGCATAATGGGACTCATCCATCTCTTCATATTCCTTGTAACTCTCGCGCGGGAAAATCCTACGAGCGATTGCTTCGCAGATCAGCGTGGCCTTATCATATGAGGAATCGATTGAAGGACACCATTACGCAGCAAGGCTGATTTTATCATAACGCTTCAAATTCAATGCCTCCAAATCGGCTTTTAACAAATCAGCAACACAATCGAACAGTAGGCGGAAATTGGCGTCCGATTTGTATTTTTTCAAAGCCTTTGCAGCTTTAGCAATTTCTCTCTCTCTTTCCTTAAGGCTCTTGAAGTTTCCTTATCAACTATCTTAATGTTTTCCTCCGTCTCCGACACCGGTTCTTCTTCTTCTTCTACTCCTTCCGACATCGATTTCTCCTCACTTTGTCGCCTGAATTTCCGTTTCTTGGAAAACCTCCTCCGGTGTCTCATTCCCCTCTTTCGATTTCTCCAATCCTCTTTCTGCAACTTTCTCACCAGAGGACCTTCAAGAATCCGATACAGAATCTCAGGAAAATCCTGGAAATAACCGAAATCGGCAAAAGCCCTAAGATTAAGAGCTAGCGTTTTCGGGTGGTATCTATGGAGCCAAAACGCTGGCGCATAAAACCCTTCTTGATCAGATTTGCCGGTACTTCTCACGCCTCGTAAATCGCAAATTAGCTTCAGAGTAGTGAGAGGATCGTGGACCCAGGCCACCTGAAGCCGTTGAATCAATTGATCAAAAGGTGTACAAGGCACGGTGTGAAAGAAGAAATCTAGGCAGGGATTAAATCGGTCAGGCCCATGGGCGGAGTTCCGTTTAAATCGATGTTAGCAGTTTGGGAGACTAGCGAATCCACGCTAGTTTCAGTAGCAAGAATAGGCACCTCCGGTTGTTCAAGAGGCGCCGAGGAGGTCAGAAGAAACATTCATTGCTTTTCTTGTTAATTTGATACAGTGGGAGCGAAGAGAGCGGAGCGTTACCATAACAGCCTGAGAGTCACATGCCTCGGCCTCGGAACGCGATTATTGGTTGACCGTCGAGAATGAGAAAGCGCTTGATTAGGAAACGATCTGACACGTTTTACCACTTTTTCTGGTTATTCTTAATATGAATTATCTCTGTATCTATTTTTCAATAAGTGGGTAAAATCGTAATGGATTTCCATTCCGTCTGTAAAATTTTTATTTTTATTTAGTTTTTTACTACAAAAGAAAATATCCCTTATGATTTGAACTGACCAAGTCAAACAATATGGAATTCTCAATAGCTTTTACTGGACCAAATAGAAACATGACCGAAGCCCATTGAAATATATCTTCCCAGCACAAAAGCCGATTCCAGCCAATGGTGACGCTATAGCTTCAATGCTATTAATTCTTAATAAATTAGTATTTGCAATTTGCAAGCTATATGAAATTTCTGATTAATAATAAAATTATTTCATAAACTCTATAGATATGATTTATGGAATCAGTTACTATTTCTCGATCGTTGCAAAAGAGGCAGTGGGAGTTTATTACTTTAAAGGAGGATGCAAAAGACTTAATTAAAAAAAAAAAAAAAAATGATACTTCTAATATCGTGAAACGCATAGATATTGTAGGGTTAGGGGTTTTCATGCAATGTGTTATTATTTAATTCCTATAGTAAGTGTTGTTCATAGACAGCTTTGAAGTAGTTAATGGTTTTATTTTATAGTTATTAAAAAGAAATGGTGTTGTGGGCTTGTCATGCCAATTAATTCAACATCAAGTTTTGTCTTAGCATTTAGAATCCACTTTGTCAGATGGAAACGCTTAAGATAAGGGAAGCCCATGTCATCATCTTAACAAACAATGGGCCCAAATATTAATAACCATAACTACGCTTCTCAATGATAATTAAGAACCTAATACAGGATTAGCGGCGGAGTCAGAAATTTTAATTAGCCTATCCAATTTAAAAGATATAAAAATAAAATAATTTACTTCAATTCTACTCCTTAATTAGAATAGCTTAAGACAATTATAAATAAACTACAACTAAATTATCAATATGACTCTTCACATAATATATAATTAAATCGTCATAATTTTTTTTTAAAAAATTATTTTTTATAAAGCAAGAAATATCTACTCCTAGTTATTTTTTCAATATATGTTTTAGAGGCTGAATATTTAACACATGACTTTCGATCCCTAATTATTGATATAACAGTTAGTAATTAAAAATATGAAAACAAATATAATAAATTGTAAATATAAAGAATTTATAATAAAACTCTTAAATATAAGTTTTCACACGAGGATTTGATGAATAAATAGTAGATGTATAAACAATATTAAACATATAGTAAAAATACAGTAAAAACTAGAAAAATATACACTGTTATTCAAAACTACCTCTACAAAATTTGAAAATTTTCAGAGTGGCCAATACCTCCCTTGGCACATATGTGCCTCCTTCCCTGTTGAGTTGTTGTACCGTGGACGGGATCTATATACCTGTATAGGCTAAAAATCTATTCGCATGTGCGGTCAAATTCTTATTTTCCGTTAAACAATTGTAGATTTATTATTTAATATTTATATATTTATTATTAAATAATTATAGATTCTTTATTTACGATGGTAGATTTATTATTAAGTAATTATAAATTCATTATTTAACAATTGTAAATTCATTATTTGACAACTGTACATTTATTATTTAACAATTGTAAATTTATTATTAAATAATTGTAGATTTATTACTTAACAAATGTAAGTTCATTATTTGATAAACTATCATAAAATTGTATTATCAATTGAAAATTTTTTTTATCTATTTACAATTGACATAAAGAATAAAAGAAAAAAAAATTGAAAAGAATAAAAAAAATAAGAAATCAAATAGAAGAAAAAGCAAAATTAATGTCGTTAAATTAAAATAAATACGCATGTATAAGATTCTGGAACGTGTAGTAATATACACTTACGTGCATAAAATAATTTACTGTCCTGTTTAGGATAGTAAACTACTTTACATTTATGGATTTTTTTTAAGTTTATCACATCATTGTTCAGCAAATGCTGCTGTATTTTATTTTATAATAAATTATTAAAAACTTTCCTTAAATTTTAATTTCGATGGGTATAAATAATTTTTTTAAAAATCGATATTTACTGTCTGATAAATACTATTTAAAATAATTATTAAAAAAGCTGAAAGTTTGAATATAATAAAGAGATAATTGTAAAAAATAAACTGAATTTTTAATATTATATCAAAATTAAACTGTATTTTCTATTTTTTATTTAAATATATAAAGTTTTAAAATTGTATCAATTTGTGAATTTCGGCTAAACTCTACTAATATTGCAAGCCGAATCATCTTATAAACTTTAAAACGTTATTATTTTTATTTTTTTAAAATTTTAAAATCTAAATCTCTCTTTAAATTTAAAAAATATTACATGAAGCTATCATACATAAGAGTTGTCTAGTCAGCAGAGTAAGAAAAAACAAAAATTTTACTATAAGTAGAGTCTTACCGAAAAGATTTAGATTTTAAAATTTAAAAAAAACGATGACGTTTTAAGATGACTCAATTTTCTAATTAACATAATATTTTTAATCTCACTAAAATTTAATGTTATATCAGTAGATTTTTTTAAAATTTACAAATTGATAAACTTTTAAAAATTTATATATTTAAATAAAAATATAAAAAATATAATTTACTTTTAATACTCATTTCTATAATAAAATGTTCTAAATTTAGGAGGAAGAGGAGAGATTGTTACAACAGTTGACAACAATAGTAAATTTACCTTATAACAAATGATGACATGGAGATGATCATATTCATATATACAAGTGTAGTTAGTTATTAGTCATAGCTCATTAGATGCAAACACATATATACTCTACTCTATTTCCTAGGTAAATTTTGCTAACGATACCTCAATTATATAAATTGTAATAATTCATTACAAAAAAATTATTTATAACACAAAATTACTTCAATTATATACATTGTAACAATTTAGTATTTCAAAAATTATGTATAATATAAAAGTATTTCAACTTTTATTTTGTAACTAAATAATACTTATGTCTTTAGCTATTATGACTTATTTAGCATTGTGTCTGGAAAAAATGCTTTTCGGAATTGAAAACTGTTTTTTGTAGATATAGTTAAATATATGTTTTTCCTAGAAGTATATTTGAAAAAAAAAACAATTCATAAAAAATTAAAAAAATTAGTCAATTAAATCAAAAAATTCAAAATCTATTTTTTGGAACACTCAATAGTACTATCAAACACTCTCCTAGTCTCTCCAACAAAAATATGACGTAAAATATTCAGATAAATTTTAATAAAAATAAAATTAATTATAATATTCATTCAGTAAAATTGAAATTTATCTTATATAGATTTTATAACTAATTTTATTTTTATTAAAATTTATCAGATGTGAATATTTCATATTACACTTATGTTAGGAAAACTAACAGTTAAAAACGGAAGTACTATTTAGTTACAAAATAAAAGTTGAGATACTTTTGTATTATAAAATAAAAATTAAAATAATTTTGTGTTATAAATAACTTTTAATATACTAAATTATTACAATTTATATAATTTGAGTATTTTTATATTATAAATAATTTTTTAAATATTGAATCGTTAAAAATTATATAATTAGAGTAACAGTAAAATTCACTCGTATTCCCCTGCTGAAAATTTTGGTAGAGAAGCAATAAATCAAAACAGGTGACAAGTTCATGGAATTTTGCCTTTGATACGATTGGACCCACAAATATTGATTTGAGATCTTTACTCAAAATCCTTGCAAACTAATAAGTTAAGATTCTGTCTCTTCCTAGAAAAGAATATGCTTTTTCCATCATTAGGGTTTGCATTATCTGTACTAAATCTTGATTTTTTTTTATATCATAGTTGACAAAACATGTTTAAATGAGATTTGCTACGTAATTATCCCACTAATAAAGCTTCTCGGTGGATACTAGATATAATAACTATTATATGTTATCCTATAAAATTGCAGTTTTTATTCGGTACGTCAGCGTATAAATTATCAGATAAATATATTTTATTTTAAGTATTTATTAATTTACAATTTTAACCGTTAAATTTGATATATTATTGAATTGTTCGTTATATTAGACATAAACCTTTTTTTATTCTTAATTTTTATCAAAGTTAATTGTTCTATTAAAAATTAATTTGATGAGAATATAAATTAATAAAAAGAATATTTTTTTAAAAAAAAAAATTAATATTTTAGTTCCTAAATTTTTTGAATTTATTATATATTGAGACCTCAACTCTCAATTTTTATTTTATTAAATCCCAAAAGTTCAAATTTTTGTTTCTATTTAAGCCTCTAAAAATATGAAATCTTTTAGGCTCCACGTTTTCCTTCAAATATAAAAAAAATGATAATTTTTTTTTTCCCTTATCTATTTAGTGGTGGTATCAATTGTTTATGTGGGAAATTTTGCTTTCATGCAATCTGATACTTGTGTCTATGGTGCTATGGTTACAAATTAAACATACCATAATCAAGAAAATTGAGGTTGATTAAGTGCTAATTATTAAGTAGACGCTTCAAACAAAGTGGGAACATATAGCTGAACATGTTTATTATTTGATGTAGTTGGGGTTAATTTCATATGATTTAATGAGATAAAATAAAATGTATTTTTCCTCAACGTTTATGACCAAGTTCAGTTAACCAATTAGGAATGAAAGTGATTGCTCAATAGCTCTTATCCATTGAAGGAAAATCATAATTTGTCACACCACAACACTTCGCAAGTTGTATTCTATTCAAAATACTGTCAAAAGGAATAAGGTTTGAATTGAGCGGACATAATTACTTTTGATGTTGAATTTTATTTTGAAAATTACCACGTGACAAATATATATATATATATATATAACATTTTGAGTTTTTTTTTTAATTTTTTTCCTTATAATTAGTTATTGAAATTATAATTTTCAACCTTGACAGAGCTAGAACTCATAAGTCAGATGGTAAATAACTAAAAATCTAAGTCATAAAAAGGCCAAATAAACTTCTAATATCATTTAGGAAAGATAAATTTAAAAAAAAATTATGTAAATTTACATATTATTATATGTATTTTAAAAAATTAAAGAATACAATTGTATATCTTTAAATCGTTACGCCACTAATTTTCAATATACGAATTGGGCCTTATGTGCATTTATTTTTGTACTAATAAAAAAAAAAAAACAAAAGCTTGTTGTTTTGAATGAATAAACCAACCATTTTCCTACAATTTTTCAATAAGAAATTAAATTATCAAAATGGGTTGATATAATAATCAGCTAATCTATTATTAAATAACTAATTAACTTGACTTTTCTATTTATTTATTAATTTTTTTAAAAAGAAACTTGACTAAGCTATGACCGTGGAAGGTTCCTTCCTGCCACGCCCATTGAATCCAATCCATAGATATTATTTAACGTATCAACAATGGATATATATGAAATTATATAAAATAGAACCTTATAATTATATTATTTTCATTTTCGGTTTAATTAATTATGGTTTCCATTTAAGTTAATTGATGTCATAATTTAAGTCTCCGAGATGTTTTTTCCCCCCTCTTATAATGCTCAAAAAAATATATATATTTACAATATATATAAAATAGCAGTACAACATAACAAGAAGTAAAATAGTGAAAAAAAACTCAGTTAATTGATTTTCTAGGGGGCATAACTCATAAGTAAAATTTTTTTTTTTTAATTTAGGGGTCTCATCAGGCAAATATCAGTCCAATTGTAACCAATAGAAAGAAATATAATTGCAAAGAGAAGATTCTTTTGGAATTGAAATTCAAAGAAAGCCAATGAGCCCAATTTGCATTATTAAATTAGTATTTTCAAGGCATCCATAGACTATGCAAATCGACAGTGAAGGTTTTTTTTTTTTTTAATTCTTCTTCTTATTATTTATTTTTATTTTAAAAATTAATTTTAAATCAGACATATGCCAAAAAAAAAAAATTATGAACTAATCCTCTTGTACATATATTATAAAATGTGATTGGCATGATATATATATTTTTTTATCATGCAGTGTATAAAAAAGAATTTTTTTTTTTTAATTTAGTTATATTTGCGCTTAAAAAAAAAAGAAAAATGGGATCCATTATGTAAAAAGGAATTACTGTTTGTTTCTTTGAAACCAAGAATTAGGGTTTTCTTTCCTATTTTAAATTAAATTTAGCATGTGCACATTGATTTTTCAACAATTCTCTTACTAATTCTTTGAAAGTTGGTGGCACACTGACTAATAATTTTCCAAAAAAAAAAAGAAAGAAAAGAAACGGAAAGTATTTTAATAAAGTTTATTTACTTATATACAATCATTAATTTTCTTGGTTCAAGTTCTTATAGCTAGAAAATTAAAAATAAAATCAAAACAATTCTCAGCTTCAACTTACTTGTCAAACGCAAAGTCTCTCTTTAAAGATTGTTAAGACTTTCTGCAAAAGAAAAAGTTACTCTTTCATATAATTTAGGGATTAATTTAACATATGGTCATCAAAATTTTGTTATTATCATATCATAATATATATAAAAGTAAAAATATGGGTAGATAAATTTACTAAAAAATCAATATAATTGTATTAGTTAATTGGATTAATTTTGTTATTTAATAATTTAATTATTAATAAATAGTATTAATAATTCATTAATTAGAAATTCAATTCTATTAGAACTTATAATTTATAATAAAGAAATTTAATACAAAAATACTACGTAGAGAATTTTTAATTATTGGAGCAATTTGTAATTAAATTTAGTTGATTAGTAAAAGAATTCAAATAAAAAATTAACAAAATTATTATTATTATTATTGTTATTATTTGATAATGAAGAATCAAATTATTAAAAACCACATTTGGGAATAGAGAGACAGATAAAATGACTGTAAAGTACTTCATCCCTTTATTTTATATATAATTTTTAATAATGAATAAATTAGTAATTTCATGGAATTTGAAATAAACATGCGTTCATATAATACACTATAAATAAAATATTATAATAAAATGAAAAAAATTAAAAAAAAATTACATGAAAACCAAATGATAATTACTAACGAGTCGAATATCTAATAATCACGTGTAAGGTATGTTAATGAAAAACTAGTTATAGTAAAATCATAAAACTTTTTTGGTTCTAAAAAAATCACTAAACTTTATTTTCATTTCACTAAAATCACTTTCAGTCAGTTTCCGATGACATATTAGATTTTAGCTGTCACGTTAGATATCCGGTAACATATCAGCTACTATATCAAATTTTCCGTTACACATATCTAAAAATTGGTAGAATTGTCTTTAGTGAAATGGAAATAAAAATTATATGAAGTATCACTTTAATTTAAGGTTGAAGTACAAAACTTGAGTAGATACAGCATATGGTATTCCTATGAAAGTAAAAGTTAAAGTCCAAAATTAATATCGGAATAATAACTTTTGGAAATCTCACTTTAAATAGCAATTAGCAGGATTTAACTCATCATTTTTTAAAAAGAGTATAAAAATATCAAAAACTAAAAATACCAATGAGTTTTAATAAATTTAGTGATATTAATCTCATGTTTACAATTATAATGTGAGTTGGAATTCCTTATTAACCAATATAAAATTGCATAAAAATGACTCATTTTTAATGAGAAAACAGAGCATATGCATATATGGAATAATGAAGTACGATAAAAGCAGCCAAATCATATATAATTTATTAAAGTAAAGCATGTGCTACCTAGAAATTGTGGCTCAATTAGCAACACTACCCGAGTTTATTGGGAATATATAGCTATTGGGTCCGAACGAACCACTAGACAATCTTATGCGGAGTCGAGCTTTAATTATGACTTAGCTCCAAATAAGATTAGTTTCAGATAGTAAAACTGGTAAATCACTCGCGGTTAAATTATAATAATAATAAAGCATGTGCATGTGCGGCTGTGCATGAGATACGGCAACAGAACGCCATGCTGGGAAAACTTTGCTCTTTCAACAACTTTGAAGGTGCTACTCCATTTTACTTGCGAGTCCTATAGTGGGAAGTTGGAGTCAATGTTGCCGCAATTACGTCAAGAAATTGTGTTTTCTGTCCCTTCCTTGATAGGTAGATAGAGTGCAACTCTGGCTGATTGTGGCTGTTGTACTATGTTCATCCATTTTGGGTAAGTTTAAATTAGTCTGAAATCTTTGTGACTTACCCTGTGAAAGCTTGGAAACACATATATAATTATAAAGCATTCATCTCTAAATACTTGTGCGGTTGAGGCCCACAATAAAAAGATACAACCAGTCTCTATTAATTAATTTCTAGTTGAACTTTACACTGATAATTTAAAAAAAAAAAGGTATTACAGTACATACTGTGAATCCAAAATACTGGTCATTCCTACCATATTTGTGGGAGGAGAAAAAGGAAAAAGATGAACAGGGCTAAGGTAATTTAATTAAAATTAAATTAAATGTGTTCATTTCACCAATTAGGCACAGAATTCTCAGATGACGAAGTAAGAAGTTGTTCTAAGTAATCAGCACCTAAATCTTCAAAAACAACAGCATTATCAATCTTTAAATCCCTTTCTTTCTTATTTGATCTGCTTATCATTTTCCTTCTCATGGAATGCTTTCTTTTAAGAGCCACAACTGGTGAGCATCCATCTTCCTGATTGTATTTCATTTCTTTAAGCGATTCCCTCACTCTTTCTACTGGGAAATTGAGTATCGCACTAGATCCTCTCATCGAAAACGCCGCCTGGTCGTATGCCAGGGCCGCCGCCTCTGCGCTGTCAAAAGTGCCTAACCATACTCTTATGCCGTGCCTGGTGGAATCTCTTATCTCCGCCGCGAATTTCCCCCACGGCCGCCTCCTCACTCCTCTGTATGACTTCTCTTTCCTGGAGATTATCGAACTAACCTCTTCTTCTTTAATGAAACAAGATTTGTTTGGTGTTTCTTTGGTCGCCTCTGAGATTAGCCCGTATAGAAGCATTTCCTCTGAATCATTTTCATTGAAAGGAAGAGAATTTTGGTTTAAGGAGTGGCTATAGTACGATTCCGGCGACCCGAAGGAAGATTCCGATGAGAAATCAGAATTTGGAGAGTGAAAAATGCATGAATCCATTTTTTTTCCCCTGTAAGATGCTCTAGAGTTGCATACTCACTGGGATGCACAATTTTGAAAGCTGGTTGTCCCTTCTTATATAGGCAGAGTCCGCAGTAAAAATTAAAAGCGGGAGTTTAAATTCAGCTGATGAAGGGTTAAGAGGTAAACTAATAGAAGAATGGAGAATATTTCCTTAGGCTAGAGTGGGGTCCAGAATTTGGACGGGGATGGGCTAAAGTGACGCGTGGGTCAATGGAAGCAAGGCGGCCTAGTCAGAATGGCTATGTTGATGACCTCAGATTGTGATCTTCAATTTGTAATTAAGTTGAACTAAAATAAAAATGAAAGGAATTGATGCGTAATTCAACCAGTACGATATTAATTTGATGAGTTGAAAGAGAGTTTGAACGAATTTTTATAGTAGCTGGATTGATTGGTATACTATCAATCGATTGGTTATACAATTTTTTAAATGTTTTATTTTAAAAAAAAATTTTAGCATCGATCGGTCTAAATTCATTTTGGATCTTATACTGGATGACAAATCTACTCGGAATGGTAAAACTCTAACTTTTTATTTTTATTTTTTTTCTTTAAACATTATAATATAATTTACTTTTATATAAAATTTAAGAATAAAACATAATGAATTATTATTATTTAAATTAAATAAAAATTAATTACAAGATAATTAAAAATAACTGAAATGAAATTGCTCGATAAGATTATTATTATTATTTATCTAATAGTGATGAGTCCAATTATTAAAAATTACATATATCGCACATGAATAATTAGGAATAAGGAGATAAAATACTTACTATATTTTTTTTATATATAACTCTTAATAATAAATAAATTAATAATTTGAGAGTATAAAGAAAATGAATGTAAAGTACTTAATATCTCAATTTCAATATTTTTCTTTTTTTTTTTAATGATTAGGATTAGAATTGTTTTAATTTATCTAATTAGTATATACGAATTACAATCTAATAAAAATTTTATTTTGGATTGAAAAGAAAAGTAATTGTGAAAATTTAAAAATAAAAATTATATAGAATTCAATTATATTACATGCATTATAATCTATGTTTTTTTAGAATTAGAATTTTTTTCTCTAAAACAATAGTATATTGTCATTCAAAATACAACAATAATTTTCACTGGCGTATTGAATTCATATAATAATAAGTTTAAACTAAATTATAACTATGCACGCAATGTATGACATGAATTTTAAAATACTGAGTACAATTATTACAAGTTATTTGAAAAATTATAATTTCTCCATAATTGTTATATAGTTTAATAATTAATTTATTCATATACCTAATGAGTTAAGTTTTTAAAATATACATGCATAGCATAATATAATTTATTTTTATATAAAATTTAATAATAAAATATAATGAACAACTATTAGTATTTAAATTAAATGATATTTAATTACATAATAATTAAAATAACTAAAATTAATTTACTGAATTAATGATGAGTTCAATATCTAATAATTACGTGCAATGCACGTAAATGAAAAATTAGTTTTATTAAATATGAGAAAGAAACTATTTTTTTCAAAAGGCGATAAAAAATCTCTCTAAAATTAAAGAATATAAAGTAAAATTAAAGATTGTAATTATATAAATTTACATATAATGCATAATTACGTAATAACCACCAAAAAAGAATATTATGGAGAATCGGTGGTATTTTATTCACATAAAAAAATATCAATCATAAAAAATATGATCATAAATAAAAAATTCTAAAAAAATAATGAAAATTTTGTATTTTTATTATTTAAATGACTATAGTCTAAACCAATAAAATTTTAATTATTAAAAAAACTTAATTTAATTTTACATACATATTTTAAATTAATAATAATTTAATTTAAATGCAATTATATAAACTTTATGCCTAATTATTTATTAATATTTAAAATTTTAATTTTTTAATTTTTATATAATTCTGGTACAAATTTATATTGTATGTACCGCTTATAATAAAAAATAAAATAATATTATATTATAATTTTTAATTAACAAAAATATATTAATCTTATATCGTATTGAATTTTTAAGAAAATATTGTGTAATGTACAATAAGTATCGTATACGAGAATATTTAAAACTCTGGACTATCCCACGTGGATGATGTTGATTTATCCTTTTTTTTCTCATGATTTAGACAATATCAGCTTTGCCGTTGTATTGCCGTTATCTTTGTTATTGTTTTTTGAAAAAATTATTGAGTATATTCAATTAGTGATGAATAAAACCGAATCAATATTATTTTGGTCTAATTGATTCAATTATTTTAGTTTTTTATTATTTTAGTTCGGCTTTTAATATATTAATCGATTTGATTCAGTTTAAAAAGTTAGAATTGAACTATATTAAAAATATATCATATATATATATAATTTATTATATATTGAAAATATATAATTATATATTATAATATATAATATTTATATTTTAATGTATTATATATTATTTAATTATATAATATATTATATACAAAACCGAATTAATTGAATCGAATCTATTTTTTGATTTGGTTTTAATATTAATTTTAATTTGATTCGGTTACTAAAATTTCAATAATTCGGTTTTTAATTTTTCAATTCGATTTTAAACCGAACCGATCGAATGTACACCCTACTCAGTTTAATATGTCTCACACAATAATATAAATATATTAATAAAATATAAATAATATAATTAAATATATATTGTTAAATAATTAGATGAATTTACACTTTGTCCATCTAAATTTTTTTTCCTTTTAAATACCTATTAATTACTTTATATATATATATATATATATATATATATATTACTGAATCACACATAACTTAACTTATAATTGGAGAGAGATTATTATTTTCACGGTGAATATCCTTAAGGAGTAACTATTTCTTATTATATAATTCAAGGTTTATTGAACTTTCTAATGAACTAAAAATTTATAATATTATAAAATTTCATATGAAAAATAAGAATATATTTTTATTTAAATTTTATTAAATAAATATATTTTAATATATTTAAAATTTAACTTCTGTGGTTGCTTTTGATGATGTGTCAATGACTACAAAATTTGGACTGGTATTATCATATAAAAATAAATTATTGATTTGATAATGTTGACAACAACTATAATTAAACAAGATGAAAGGACTATCAAATTTCTAAAAATTCAATTGAATCACAAATAGAAAAAATTGTCAGAAATAATATGAACTTTTAAAATTATATCAAAATTAAATTGTATTTTTTATTTTTTTCATTTAAATATATAAATTTTTAAAATTTTATCAATTTATGAATTTCGGCGAAACTTTATTAACATAATATAAAATTTCCGGTGAAATTAAAAATGATATACTGATTAGAAAGTTGAATCATTTTAAAAACTTTAAAATGCCATTATTTTTATTTTTTCTAAAATTTTTAAATATAAATCTCTTTTTAAATTTAAAAAATAATATATATAGATGTCGTGCTTGAGAGTTGTTATGTCAGTAGAGCAATGTGAAACACAAATTTTACTCTCAGTAGAGTTTCACCGGAGATATTTAGATTTTAAAATTTCAGGAAAAATAAAAACGACGGTGTTTTAAAATTTTTAAAATGACTCAACTTCCTAATCAATATAATATTTTTAATCTTGCTGAAATTTATGTTATATAAGCAGAATTTCATAATTTATAAAATTTTAAAATTTTATGTATTTAAATAAAAAAAAAGTTAATTTTAATATAATCTTCAAAGTTGATGTTATTTTTTTTGCAATTATCCCTTACGAATCTATCATCAAGATTAGTCCGATTTTTAACAACATTCATCACTGGTGATTAAACTGTTGAATTGTTAAAATAAAATATAAATTTAGGATGATGTGGCCTTCTTTGATTGATTGAGCTCTGCTACGTAGACACCAAACTTAATGATCTGAGTAAAAAAGAAATGTGGTAAAACCCATTTCAAACTGCACAAAATGACCGCAAGTCTATATATGATTCGATTTTCAGAGCACAAACCATATTTTATGACTTTCATATTTAATTTTTCTGCTTCAAAGTTGAATTGATTTAACTTTTATTTTTGTAATATCATAGAATATGATCGATTATGATGAGAATATTTCATTAATTTTATAACTATTTGAAATAATACTCCTTGGATTATAAATATTCCTCCGAAACTGAATTGAGCCATTTATTGTTGGACTGTGGATTGTGGACGGTAATAATATTCCAGATAGAGAAATAATAATAATAATTATAGTTTTTTTTTTGAGATACTAGAAAAAAATAAATTACTAAGGCAGTTTAATAAAATTATTGAGGGGTAATTAGATTTCCATTCTCTGAATTATTTAGAGAATAATAAAATTTGTGCGTTTGTAATTGATATTTGAAATCTTATATACAATTCCTAAAATTTGACTAATCATGCATTGGTTATGTTGAAAAGAATTTCATATCAAGAGATTTAAGGGATGGGATTTATAATTATATTACAATTAGTTTCAAATAATTTAAGTCATTTTAAAACAATAATAAATTCTTAATTATTAAGTTTGATATCTAGACTCATCTAATTTTTAGAGCATCCCTAATTGTAATTTTTATTTTAAAGAGTTTTTTTTTTTTGTTAAAATAAAGAGCATCTTAGAGTGTAGAGAATAAAAATTATTTTGTAAGTTAAATATACTTTTTATATTTTTACTGTTTTATTTTATTTTATTCTCAGTAAATTAATATTTATTAAAAGAAAAAAAAAGAATTACTTTTATTGTAGGAAAATATAAAAGTAAGATTGTAATAAAAAGATATAACATGCATTTAAAGTGGGAATACATTAATTACAATGTGAATAAAAAGTAAAATTTTGTTTTCTATATTTAGATTGTCAAACTCATTTTCTACTCTAAATTTTAAAAATATAGAATTTATTTGATATCGAGTCTATTAGATCAAGACAATTACACAATGACATACATTTAAGTATTTTATTTTTATCCTCATATTAATCAATAAAAATAAAACAATTAAATTTATGTTATTGTATAATTGAATTGATCTATAAATAATGTG
This sequence comes from Balakata baccata, assembly GCA_949630135.1. NCBI lineage: Eukaryota > Viridiplantae > Streptophyta > Magnoliopsida > Malpighiales > Euphorbiaceae > Balakata > Balakata baccata. The sequence continues at coordinate 24,749 of CATIWF010036785.1, read as the reverse complement.
GTAGATCCAATCCACAAAAAATTTTTCTTTTATGAAATAACTGCCTAAAATAAATAACTCAAATAAAGAGTGTGTTAGAAATGCTTTTATATAGACTATTATTTCCTATTTCTCAATTGCTCTGTGTTTTTTTTTTTTTTAAATATAGATATCTAAGAAATTTTATTCGACTTTGGCATGGAAAAACCAGCCCATGGAATTCAATTCGTAAATGTTTGAAAGTCAAATTCAAAGCGTAATTAATGGTAAATTTCCAAGTAACTTCCATTTTTTAGTTCAACTCACTGTTTTTAATTAATTGAGGAATTTTATTTGCACTTGTAATTGCAATTGCATTCTGTTTATTTAATTCTTTTCAATATTTCACTATACAACAGTAATTAATGGGATTCATGTGAATTAATTTTATGATATTTTATGTAACCGTAAGCATAATAATGAAAATTATATATTATATACATAAATAAATTATGACATATGGAGCTAGCTAAGAAGTACCAAAATTTTCTTCAATAATTGTTTTTTTTTCCTTCAAGAATTGTTCGTTGAAATATATATATATATAACAGAAAAAGAGAGAGTAAGTGAGGAGAAATGAGAAGAAGATATTGGAATATTAATTTGGAAGAGATGATGAAAGGGGGAGTTCATTTTGGCCATGGTACTATATTATTTCTATTATAATATATCTTTATTTCGAATTTCTATCTTTGTAATTAACTAAAAAAAGATGAAAATGAATTTTGAATCTTTAGTACAATCCATATATTCAGAAAAAATATCAAAATTTAAATTGAATAGATGTTGAAACTCTAGAATTCTAATTAATTCTCAAATAAAAAATTGTTAAAAATTAATATTATATTATTTTCTTTTCATTATAATGTTTTATTTTATAATATATCTTTATTTCTATTATAATATTATTTCTAATAGAATATATATATAATGTTTGAGATTGTTGTTAATAGTTCTAAAAGTAAATTTGATTTTTTTTTGACTTAATTGAGTGATTTTTTTAATTTTTTATAAATTATTTTTTTCAAACATATTTTTTAAAAAAGTAACCCTAGATAAGATTCTACCAAAAACGTTTTTAAAATTCATAAAAAAAATAAAAAATATATATTTTTTTCTATAAGCGTTTTTTCGAAACCAATGGCAAACGGGGCATAGTGGTGTCCACAAATTTGAAGAATGATAGTCTTGACAAGGGTGCAGGTACATGCACCCTTGAAGCTGAAGAAAATATTTTCAAAGCCTCCAAAACTAGGCAGGAGATAAGATTTTTAAATAATAATTAATTTATAATGTATGATGATGAAAGATCGGAAGTCCTCCAAAATTAATGGATACTATATATTTATAGATAGTGATTTTGAGGCCATTCTTTTCCTCAACTTAATCCATCATCATATTTAGGTTTTCTTTTTTGACATCAATTTCTTTGATATTCTTCTTATGCAGCTTCTAGGAAACATATTTTCGGATACATATGTCTTTTTCGGGATTGTGTTGTTTGGCATATTACGACAAATCAAGCCAATGAAATTAGAAAAATTCATGCGCACGTTTGAACGGATTATTAATCAACTTTTTAAATTTGATTTCAAGAAATTGAGATTTGTTGTGCACTTAATCACTTGGTTGATGCAAATTCATAATTACAATATAAATTTTTAGAATATTCGAGTTGCAAATTTCCTTTTTAAATCCATTTATTTCGATGAGATAAATAAAATTTGATTAGTAATTTTTACTTTTAGAAAAAAAAAAAAGTTATAGCTAAACTCCTAAAGATTAGGGCCAAATAATACTTTTGTCTCCCAAGTGAAAATGAGTCCAATTATTCAAGAAAGTAAGATTGACTTGATCAATTTAATTAGAAATTTGGAATTTAAATTCTTACTATATATCTATTTTAAAATTTTCTATGAAATATTTTGCGGCGATTTAAAATTTTATACAGTATGTTTTGAATTAATTAGAGTAATTCCAATATCAAATTAAAATTTGGGACAAACCCATCCCTCAAACATTACTTTATGTTTCATCCTTAAACGGTGCGCACACATGGAATAGTGGTTCACTCAAATCTTGACATGTGGTAAGTATTTCGCGTTGAAATTCCGAGAAGCTTTTGCATATCCCAAAGTGAAAAGGATTAATCTCAAACAGAAACATGAATTAATTCTGAATACTATACTAAAAAAAATGAAAATGACCAATCTAACTACTAAAAGGAGAGCATAAATGAATGAGGTAGGTATTTTCTTTCTTCTGAAGTACATCACTGGCAGGACCTGCATAAATATAAAAAAATTTGTTTGTTCCTGCAAATATTTAAGTAGAAGAAAATGTGGGTATTTGTTGTTCTCAATTTAGCTTGGTGGATTTGAACATGATCTGTGCAATATAGTTAAGAAAAGCTAAAGAGCCTTTGGTGAGACCATTGGAAGTTGGAACTCACTATAAAAGCAGAGGTTCAGGTAAGTTTTTCGTCAAATTAATTTCATATGTAGTTACTGAATTTTACTTTTTATTGCAGTAAAATTATAAAATTTTTTGTTCCAATTCACTAAAGTCACTCCCGGATAATTTTCGATAACACGTCAGTTATCATGTCAAATTTATAGCGACACATCAACTTTCCGGTTATTTATATCGAAAAATCGGTTAAAAGTGATTTTAATAAAATAAAAATATATCAAAGTCATTTTTTTGAAATAAATATTTTTATAATTTTACTATAATAACGATAAAATATAGTAATTATATATGAAGTTAACCCGTTTTCAAATGAGCTCTATGCTATAACCTTGGAGGCAAATCAGCATAATATTTGAAAAAATGTGAAGCACAAACTATAATTGAATTTACCATCAGAAAAATTACTATATCCATGCATTATCATGTACAAAAACTCACCTAAATTGAAGAATGTTGTACACATTCCTGAAAGTTACATAATTTAGTTGACATTTGCTCACAGAATTCATAAAAAGAAGAAATAAAAGATTATGTTTGGATTGAAGGATTTTATATGAGAAATTTTAGATAATTTATGGATTTCTATCAAATCCATTATTTGGCTATTTAAAAAAATTCAAGCCCATAAATTTTGAAAAATTCTTCATTTGCCAAAATCTTTCATGGAATTTAATTTTTCATCTTATAGGTAGGAAAGTCCAAAATTTACCATTTTTTTTTATCAATGAGGAATATTGTTGCCAACTTTTTATATTCATTGTTCCTAATAAATTAATAATATTTCAAAACTCTCTTAACTTTAAAAAAGCAAAAATCATTTTTTTTAAATTTCAAATAATTACTTTAACTTTATTATTATTATTATTATTTTACATAATATAATGTTTATTAAAAAATAATTTTTAGTTCATACCAATCTAATTAGATATTATAACGTACAATAATTTTTCATTTTAATAATAAATAGATTATATTTAAAAATTTAAATTTTATATATATAAAGAGAGTACTATTAACTTTACTTTTTTTTTTTTAATTATCTCTTAACTCTTTAAAACAACCAATGTTATTTTTTTAATTTTTAAGTATAGGGTGAATTAGAAATTAATTCTTAAATCCATGAATTATTATCATTGAACTAAATATGAATATAAGAAAAATTATATTATCAATCCGTATATTTTATAGTTAAATTAACCGAAAAATGAAATTATCAAAATCTATAGATAAAATTTAAATTTTATCAATCCAAGCCTAAATCTTTTTCCTTTACCCTTTCCACCCCACACTACAAACAAAACCAAATCTTTAATCTTGTTTAGAAAATGACAACATAGAGAAAAAAGAATGCAATGAAACATGAAACTCTTAGTCTTAGGCTCCTCATTTAGGACCATTAACTTTAAGACAAAAATGCATGCTTGTCTTGTCTGTCTTCCCTTTATTTCCCTCACGTGATGAGATAGTGACTTTCTTTTATGTATAGTTGCTGTTAATAACAAAACACAACTCCTTCCTAACTCTTTTAATTTTTGATTTATTATCCCAAAACAGAATTGAAGGGAAGAACATGAAAAAGGGAATAAATATAGTTTTGACTAATCGGTTAGGCAAGCCTTGATGCCTACACATTCATGGTACCTAGTCCATTCCTAGAATTTTCACAATTTCCCTTTTCCACCAATTATTACTCGATCGCCGGTCTTATTCAAGCAACCGGACAAAATTTACCGGCCACAATTGAACCGTTTCATCTTATTTTTCTTTTTCTTTTTTCCTTATTTTTCTTCTGTTCAAATTTGATGCAAAATTATATTGAAGCAAAAAAAATTGCTTCATTATTTTGTACAAAATGAACTTCAATTGAACTTGTTTCTGAAATATATAATTATTTGCATGATTGCGACTTTTATAGCATGGTAAGCTATAATTATTTATGATAAGAGCAAGTGACATTGGATTCAAAATGATATCTTTTAATTTTTCTAACTCCGTAGTCTTGCAAGGCTGAAGCAAAAAGACCTGGCCGGAGTCCTTTAGTAAAGCCACTTCGATACTTAAGTTAGTAGAAGAAAGAAAAACTGATGAATAAATGTAGCTAGAAAAGTATAAGAGTTAACTTGTCTTTAGTGCATATTTTCTATGTTTTTTATAATCTATTCGCACGTCATGCGTCTCATCATCTTCTGTCATAATATGGCTTAAGCCGAATTTGTCGAAGCATGATTACTAGGCTACCATTTATATGGGCTATCACTCACTGTGCTTGAGCTACACACGCATTTAATGCTAATCGCCTGTTATTTTGACGCTCTATCCCACACATTGCCGTTGTATACTATTTTTTTCTCCATAAGGGCCTAAGGCTTCTCAAGTTATGGGAACAATGTCGTTTCACATAGTAAATGTTAAGATCGCGAGATCAGATCTTCTAAGTCAGATCGTGAGATCAAAATATCCAATCATATCCTTGTACAGAGATTACAAAATCTAAGATCTCGATAGGATGATGATAGGATTGAAGGATCAACACATTCTTCACATGCCTTGGTGTCAGATAATGGGATTCGCGCCTTTTTGTGCTAAGATGCTGAGATCGAAGGATAAGAACATCTGCAGTTTCGTCGTGGAATTCCAGACACTTTTTTTCTTGTTATAAAAAAAATGCAATAAATAAATAAAAAGAATGGAAAAAAAATTCTTAATTTCTTTAACATCCCTTATTTTCCTTAATGAAAAGAAAAGAAGGGAAACAGATTCGATAGATATTTTGAGAAAAAATTTGGTAAATTATGGCCGAATAGATTTGTGGACTGTTCTGGCTGAGACCCATCCAAAATCCCAATTTTTTTCAAAGGCAAATAATAATAATAATAAGAAGAAGAAGAAGAAGTTATAAAAATGGTAAACAGTAAGGAATTTATAAGGAACATCAAAAGCCATAATAGAAATTATAATTATTAGAATTCATTAGATAACCAATGGGGTAATTAAAAAGATATGCTCTATTCAAAGTGAATAAGAAAGATAAAATTATTTTATATTAATTAATAGTAACATAGATGAATGCATGCACTTTGCAATACTAAGTTACATCTATGATGGGTATTAAAAAAGAAGACGTTACATCTACGATTTAACATCTAATTTTTAATAATGAAAATAATATATAATAAAACATTCTAATTAAAGAGTAGAATATTAGTATTAGAAGAAAGCTTGTGGTTCTATAATACTTGAAATAAGGCAACATTCCATGATTAATAGAGAGCAAAAACAATAAAAAAAAAATTATCAACATATTTATATAATCTTTTTTTTTTTTCAAGAGCAATATTCTTCGTAGAGAATACTAGAGTGGATCTACATCTATTGTCTTAGTTCACATTAGAAATGTGCTATTTATGCTAGTTAAGATTTTTCAATATGAATATAATATTATTATATACATAAGGATGAGGGTTTGTCGAATTCTTTATGGTTAGGCTCAATGAACCTAGCTACAATTAGGTTGGTGATCATAGCCTATAATTAATTTCCTATATATAATATATCCACCATCGATTTTATTATTTGTGTAAGGTTGCGATTTAATTAATCAGATTAATTGAATCTTATAAATTACAGTTTTTACCCAATTGTAATGATCAGCCGCCTCGGGCGTCAAAGTGTTTCGGAACTTTTTATGTGCACATGTGGACTGAGAAGTAGATTTTATCACTGTTGAACTTCAATTCACTTTCTCAAATAATGTATTTATTTTCGAGATGTCCGGTAGTTTATAGTTTTTCTTAAATTAAATTTTCTTTTTTATACAATGAAGTCTAAGTCCAGATTTGAATTTTATTTATCAAATTAATACCGTTTAAAATAAATTATTATAAATGAAATTTGCTATTTACATTTTATAATTTAACATAATAAATTCATATTTTTTTGAAATTTGAAAAAATATATAATTTGTCCATTCTATTTTATTTTCATTAAATTTTATAGCCACCTGTTAAATTTTAATATATTTATTATCAGCAAAAAAATATTTTCTTTTCTCATAAGGATATTAGAATAATATATCAAATTTCAGAAATATAAATATAATAAATTAAACTTGTAAAGAAAATATTAATGCAATATATCAAATTTTTAAATAATAAATAATATAATTTTTAAATATCAATAATATTAAATATTTTATATCAATTATATATATATATATAGTAAATCGTATATTTTTAAACCTAGTAAAAGTATCGGTGTATAATATCAAACTAAATAGTAATTTTTTCTTAATATAAGTATATAATAAGATTAAACTAATCAGATTGAAGTTATTGAATTGAATTTGAAAACTTTTACAGTCCAGACCGATTAATTATTGCTAGTTTGACGTGTGATAAAGAGCTAAACTTCGAAAGCAAGGCGGCTTGGTCAATACGGTTATATAATATTCCAATAAAACACTATAACCCTATAGCATAAGAAACAATGGATTATTTTTATTTTCGCTATTTTAATATAATGTTCATTTATATTATACCCAAATATTAATTTTTTTTATAATAAATAAAGATAGTTTTTATAATTAACATTTTTTATCTTCATAAAAAAAAACAATTTCGCTTACTTGCAAATTTATTAGAAAATCATGAATAATTTACACAAAATTACTTATCAAACAATTTAATTTTTACATTAAAAAATGAAATACAAATCTTACTTTTATTAAAATTCATTATTTCAAATTGACTTAATTACCAAAAAAATCACCACACTTTCCACATTCTTAGCCCTACCTTGGCATAATTATTTTATACTATACATCATTTTCAATTTTTTAATTAGCATCTGATCAAAAAAATAAATTTCCATGTTTATGTGGACATTAGTTTTTTTGGGAAAAAAATTACTAAGTTAGCCTGCCGGAGTACTTAGTCAGCACAAGAAAAATGATGCCTCTTAAAGAAACTTAACATATAGCTCTTCTCTTCAATCCCTCTTCTTCACATTCCTCCCCATCGTTCCCATTGCAAAAAAGAATCGACTTCTATTTTAGGGCCCTAATATCAAACCAGCTTCAAAACATCTTTTCTCTTCACCTCGTAAGTAATTGCAATTGTAAAGAGTAAGAAAATTTCTATAGCAACAAAAACACAAGCTACTTTCATCCAACTTAAAATCATTCCTTATTTGATCAATTTCGATATTGTGTAGATAGTAACTCAGTTACTGACCAAAACCAAGAAAAAGAACAGAAACAAGAAGAAAAGCAAGATACCTGATTTGAAAAACCTAAAGGGCTTTTCAAAAATATGTGGTGGGTAGATTTAAAAGCAACATTGTGCCAAAGAATCAATGTTGAAGGAATTCTATATTTGGTTTCAGTGTTCGTTAAAGACCGGCATTTGGCTCTTCCTCATATAGTAGTTCAGGGTATAAGGTATATTTGGGTAGAGCTGCGTAAAAGAGATTTTGAGGTGGTGGTTTTTGATAAAGATAATACAATTATGGTGCCTTAATCTCTGACGCTATGGGGTCCTCTTGAATCGTCAATAGAGCAGTGTAAATCAGTTTTCGGGAATGATCTCGCTATTTTTAGTAATTCTATTAGTAAATTTGGTTTGACCCCCTTTTTTATTTCTTGTTATAGGTGCTAAGAAAACAAAAATATATTTGCATCAGTTTTTCATCTCTCTGCAACTATGGGTGTGGGTGCTTGGCTAATAGAGAGAGATGAAAGGTAGAAGCTAAATGTTAAGTTTCTTCAAAATGCATTGTTTTCCTTGCACTGACTAAATACTTCGACATACTGATTCAACATTTTGTTTTCTTCCAATAAATCGGTGTCCACATAGACATCAGAGTTCTTTTTTTTTTTTAAATCAGATGCTAAATTTATTAAAAAATTGAAAATGATATATACTGAAAAATAATTTTGCCAAGGTGGGGCTAGGATTGTAAAAAGTGTAAAATGTCTTTTTTTTTTGTAATTAAACCTTTCAAATTAAGTGAACGATAAATGTTATGTAGCCGGCCATTTATGTATCCCATCTGCTGCCTGCCTCTCTTTCACAAAATTGCTTCTTTTTATTTAGTTTCTTATCTTGTTTTTTCTAGCCTCTAAATAAAAAACTCTTGATATTTTATGGCTTTCGTATAGTTGCTTTATTCATTTTCATTCTTCAAATCATTAAACTTTCTATTCTCTAGTTTTACTTTTTCTTGATCATTAAATTTTCAACTTTCTCAGTTAAATGGATTAATTTCATTTATGATCACTGAACTTTACTGTTATTATAGTAAAATTACAAATTTTTTTGGCAAAAAGAAAGACTAAAGTATGTTTTCGTTTTACTAAAGTCACTTCTAGCATATTTTCTAATATGAGTAACCAGAAAGTTGATATAACAACTGATATATTACCGGAAATTTGCCGTAACAAATAATGTATCACCACCTATTAGCTGAAAATAATTTTAGTGGAATAAAAACATAATTTAGTGATTTTTTTTTATAATTTTTTTTTGTAATAAAAGCAAAGTTAAGTGATAACACAGTTAAGAGTATTTTTCTGTAACTTGTTCTATCATATATTGTATAAAATATTGCCATTTTTTCCTTTTTTGTATTAACTAGTTTATTTGTAATATTATAGCTTTTTAATTATATTTGATAACTTCTCGCTTTCCTGGCTTTGTGTTATTACAAGGCTAAAAGAGGATGACTAACCAAAATACTCTGGCGAAACTACTCTAATGCTTAAATCAGTAGGACGAAGGAAACGTATGAGAAAATATAGCTAGAAAAGAATTTTTGTTAACCTGTCTAATGAGCATGTCACCTAGGATTTTTATAATCTTTTCCTCCTTCATGTATCTTATCATTTTCTGGCATAATATAGCTTAAGCCGGTATTGTTAGAGCATGATTATTAGCTTACTATTTACGTAAGCCATCTTGCACCGTGCTCAAGCCGCATGTGCATTTAATATTCCTCGTTCGTCACTTCGGTATTCTATTCCATGTATAGTAGCTATGTAGTACTTTTTTTTTTTTATCTTTATGTGGATCTATAGGTCTCAAGTTATGAAGATCAACAGTGTAATTATATGAGGATCTTGATCTTCATGATATGGGATTGTAGGATCAGAACATTCCAAACATGACTTTGTATTGGGATTGTGGGATCAGAATATCCAAAACATGACTTTGTACTAGGATCGTAGGATCAGAACATCTTTGTACTGGGATCAATGGGTTTGTTCTTCTTGTTATCAAATTTACCCCGAAAGTGTTGATCATTTATGTTCGACTTTGGAGTTGTCTTAAGCTTATCCATTGGCACCTTTTTATTTTCAAAAAATAACGTTGCCTCAGGAATAACACCCGTCATAATGACTTAATATCATATGGCGCTCGGTTGTTTGGCCTAGTTCAACCACTTCAAATACGGTTTCTTTTCATATCTTTTTAGTTCTCCAGTCTTTTCATTTTCTTCTACTGCTTTCTTTTAGGTTTTTTCTGTGCTTTTCGACGATTTCATAATTTCTCCGGTCGTCATATCTTCTAACAGTATGTTTTTCCTTTTTTCGGTGACTTTCCAACTGCGTAATGAGTCTCTCAAGTAAGTATTTCTTTTTTCCCCCCACCCTTTCTTCCCTTTTTTTTTCGTCTTTTCTGGGTTTATTTGGATTGAGGATTTTTTAAGGAAATTTTGCCCCCTTTTTCTTCTTTTTTTATGTTGTGCACATCAGTTTCTGATTCGGAGAGTGGGACTGAGGTCATGGAGTATGATAAGGGTTTGAGCTCTTTAGGGAGGTCTGATACCTTAGTAACAGGTAGGGATGCAATGGCAGGCGCTGTGGACATTTCTGACTCTGAGTCAAAGGAAGTTCTCTTAGAATGTAGGAAATGTTCCAGGGTTTCATCCCCTCTCCATGAAGACAATCTTGACGAAGTCCTTTTGTCTCGGCTATTGGGGGATTCGTCCTTTCAACCCTCCACCTCCGATAGGGTTTTTGACCCATCCTGGCTAAGCATGAAGTAAATCTCCCTAATGATGTAATTTTTCTATTGAGCTTCTGAACTTCTTTGATGGTTCTAGGAGGGAGCATGTCTGTTACTACATGTATCTTCTCCGAGTTTGCCTTAATCCCTCTCTACTAGATCATGAATCCCAGAAATTTTCCGAATCGTACTCTAAAGACACATTTTTCTGGGTTTAACTTCAGCCCATACTTCTTGAGGAGGGATAGTGTCTCGCCAATATCCCTTGAGTGGTCTTGAGGTTTGGCACTTTTGATGATCATATCATTAACATATACTTTTATGTTCTTGCCAATTTGATCTTTAAACACCTTGTTCACCATGCATTAGTATGTGGCTCAGGCATTCTTTAGTGCAAACAGCATAACAGTGTATCAATAGAGACCCTAGTTCGTGATGAAAGTTGATCCTTTTGATTCAATGGTATCTAATGATACCCTATATATCCTTCTACAAATGCATACATCTTGTATCCTGCAGTAGAGTCTACCAACTGATCGATATTGGGGAGCAGTCTTTTGGGCAAGCTTTATTGAGCTCGGTGAAATCCACACAAATACGCCATTTGCCATTAGGTTTCTTCACCATCATGACATTTGAAACCCATTCAAGGTAATGAACTTCCCTGATGAAACCTGCTTTCAATAGCTTGTCTATTTTGTCAGAAATCGCTGCCTGTCTATCTGGGCCATGCTTCCATTTTTTTTTCTTTGACTGGCCTAGCTTGCTCATTGACATTCAGGCAGTGAGTGATCACTTGTAGGCTAACTCCTCGGATGTCCTGGGCGGACTAGGCAAAAGCATCTATGTGCTTCTTTAATGTTCTAACGATGTCATTTTTTACTTATGCCTCCATACTCCGTCCTATTTGAACGCTTTTACCTTGATCAATTATCATTATTTCGATGTCCTTCATGGGTGTTAGACCCTCCCCTTCCGATCCTGCTGCAAGGGTTTCCACAGTTAGTGTTTCCTTAATGCCTTTTAAGGCCATCATACAAGCAATGCTGGCCACCTTCCTATCTTCTCTTACCACGATCTCTCTCCTGATGGAGGGTATCTTCATCGTCAAGTATCTAACATTTGTGAATGCATAAGTATCGTAGAGAAATGACCTTCCTAGTATCATATTATACTCTAAAGAGATACTAACGACCATTAAATTCACCGGGAAGTCTTCTTATTTTGTATCAGTACCAATTTGTATCATCATCCATACTGATCCCTTGACTTGAACTGGCTACCCCCCAATCTTACTGGTGGCATAAAGACTGGCTATAGGTCTAAGGTAGACTATTTCAAGGCACAGAACACTTGTAGTGTCATCAAGTTAATAACACCACCATTATCAATAAGGATTCTCTTTATCAAAATATCATCGATGCAGCCATCTATGACAAGTGCATCTTTATATCTATGGGGCAACCAAAGACCATCTTGCCCAGAGAAAGTAATGGGATTCGATGGGTTCTGGCTGTAGATCATATGAACACCTCTCTTCCTTTTTCTTGGAGCTTGATATGATAAGTTAACTCTGTCAACAATGACATTAATCATAGCCAATGGTTCCTCCCTATGCTCCTTATATTTTGTGTCAGGTTATAAGGACGCTCATAACTTGGATCTTTCATGTTGAGCCTTTGATCAGATGGACTGTTTTAGTGATCCTTGTTGTATGAGATGTTCAATCTCATCACGAATTTGCCAATATTCTTCCGTATCGTGACCATGATCTCTATGGAAATCACAATATCTACTTTGATCTCTCTTCTCAGGATCTTTGACACTGAGTTTACCGGACCATTTGAGCTGTTCCCTGGAGTGTTTGGCAGCTATCAATACATGTCCTCTAAAAATATCCAAAGGATTGTATTTTTTATAGTATGAATGAGGACGATCTTGATACCCCTATTTGCATTCTGGTTGCCCTCGATAGGATGGTTGATCATATTGTTCATTTCTGTTTATGTAGTGTGACCTAGGATTCGGATCCCTCTGTTCTAAAGATAGTGTTATCGTCAAAATCTATAGTTTGGGTTTATCACCATTTGCTCTCATGGTTTCATCTAGTTGAATGTGTTGCCTAGCTCAGATCATGAGATATGTAAACTAAATGGTCTATCCAGGTACAGAGAGTTGTATAAAAGCTTAGAGGTGGTCCTAGCTGTGAATGCCCGAATCGCTACACTGTGGTCAAGGTCATCTACCAAGACTGCCTCTTTGTTAAAGTGTTCAATGTATTCTCTCAACGTCTCTTCCTTTTTTTTTGGTAAACTTTTTGTAGGTCTGCTGACACTTTGTTGATGCGCATATTGGTGACGAATCGTATGTTGAAGAGTTGTGCCAATTGCTCAAATGACTGTATGTTGTTAGGCTTGAGGTCCTGATACTATTGCTGGACCAAACCTACTAATATGGTAGGAAAGACCTTGCAAAGTACTGAATCTTAGTTCGTGTACAAGGCTATAGTTGTGTGAAAATGGGAAACATGACTTTAGGATTTGCTAGAGTCATCATATATAGGTAGGCACCATAACCTTATACCTAGAAAAGAATCTTGCACTATATTATCAGCCAATGGTGAGGTGTTCCTGAAACTGTAATCGAAATCTCCAAATTGCGGATGGAGCTCCTTCATAAGGCTTTTCATCGTTTGATACAAGTCAACCTTTGTAATAAGCATTTATTGGATGACCGGGGGAGTTTGGTTGGTAGGAGTGTTGGCGAAGGATCTGTCTCATGTGGAGGTGAATCTATTCGTGGTCGTCTTGGTGGTGTTGGAAAGGGATTGGTGTTTGACTTTTGAGTGTGGCTATATCCACTTTCATATCATTGATAGTGGCAGTAAGCTGTTGCAATACGCGAACAATATCTAGGGTAGGTTTAGGCTCACCTTCGATGGCAGCATTGTCAAGGACGGTATTTAGGTTTCGGGGAGATGTGAGAGTATTATGGGGGTTGATAATGGTGGAATGATGAGTTTTCTTGAGGATATATGTATTTTTTCCTTCTACCGGGGTGTCCTTAGCCATTGCGAAAACTCACTGCACCAATGATAACTTCTTGCTTTCCAAGCTTTGTGTTCCTACAAGGGTAAAAGAGGATGACTGACCGAAATATTCCGACGAAACCACCCCGATACTTAAGTCTATAGGAGGAAGGAAACGTATGAGAAAATGTAGGTAGAAAAGTATTTTTGTTAACCTATCACATGAGCATATCATCTAGAATTTTTATAATCTTCTCCTCCTTCATGTGTCTTGTCATTTTCTGACATAATATGGCTTAAGTCGACTTTGTCAGAGCATGATTGTTAGCTTACTGTTTAAGCAAGTCATCTTGCGCCATACTCGAGCCACACGTGTATTTAATGTTTATCGTTTGTCACTTTGGCACTATGTTCCATGTACTGCAGTTGTGCAATACTTTTTTTTGTCTTTATGTGGATCTATAGGTCTCAAGTTATAGAGATCAACGGTATAACTATATGGGAATCTTAATTTTCGTAATATGGAATTGTAAGATCAGAACATCCCAGATATGATTTTATACTGAGATTGTGGGATCAGAATATTCCAAATATGACTTTATATTGGGATCGTGGGATCAGAATATCTCTGTACTGGGATAAAAGTGGGTTTGTTCTTTTTGTTGTCAATATTGTTGTATTTGCTGCACAATAATTAAGCAGATTAGTAATAAGAGCAATTTTGTAAAAGTTGACGATGGATATTGTAAAACAACTTTAATAGATTAGAGACAAATCTCAAGTAAAATTTTTTTGTTGAAATAGGAAAAAAATAAAAGACAAAGTACAAAAAGGATAAATTTGTGAAAATGAATGGATGGCGACCATATAGCTTTTCTCTTGAGTGAACATACCAAATTTGAATTCGCACCGCTGTTCTGAAACTGTAATAATAGCGTGATGCGTAATTTGTTTGACAAGGTTTCTTGGTCGCGTCAAAATAAAGAATTTCAACCATTGGTCTATAATACTAAACCCAACGAAAATTTAAATTTTTAATCTTTGACTTTTTTCCGCAAATCTTAAATTTTCAATTCCAACCTCTAATGTATTATTAAATTATTTTTGCAAAAGCCCAAATTGAGTAATGTCTTACGATAGATGCTTATATTGGGTCCCATATGGGCCAAAATATTCATACTGTGATTAGGCCACCTGAATCCTACTCGGGCCCACCTTCTTCTCTTTTTTCCCCCTCCCTACTCAATTATATTTATTAAACTTTATCAAAAAATTATATATATTTTTAATAGTTATTTGTATTTAGGTTTTGCATCTTCGAAAATAGCAACTTATAAGGCCCAAATAGGTCTTATGAGTTTTTCACACAAATTCTATGTTATTATGTGTAATTACTATTATAACTGCAATATAAAAGGTGGCTCTTTCTCTCTATCTTAAATCTTTTATTTGCTTATAATACCCATTTGCATTTTTTTGAATATAATTAATATTTACCTAATTTAAGTTATTAATTAATTTAAATTTCTAAAATCAATGAATCATTAATTATGTAAATTTATTTAAAATAACTTAGAATAACTATCATATATGTTTTTTATTTGTCATTTTCTGGTTATAATTAATGTTAATAATGAATAATTTTTATTTACACAGATCAAGTTATATGTTTGTTATAAAATGATTATATCGGTGTTATCATATACGAAATTTTGAACAAATTTATTTTATTTTTAATAATGACACTAAATTTTATAACACCAAATGAATATAAGAATATGTTTTAATTATATATTGATTCAATGTTGAGAAATGCAATATTTTTTTAAGGTATAACATATTCAAATAAAGAAGTATGTTGTTCTTGTATTGAATATTTAACTGCCAAATAATAGCAACATTGTTTGAATGTTATATATAGGTTATCTAAGGTTATATTGGTGGTATATGATACAAATTTATGCACATATATTGCAATTTAATATGTTTTTGCCATATGGACCGAGTTATATATCTATTATATATATGTTATATTGACATTATATGATACAAAATTCTGTACAAATTAAATTTAATTTTAATGATGAATTCAAATTTTGAAACATTATAACTGTTATTTAACTGTATGTATATAGGTATAAACAACATAAAAACATCCATATAATACCCTCATATGGTGATGATTACAAAAAGGTAAAATATGAGCCTTTTAAATTCTTCAATGAAATATGTTTTTTTCACTTGTAAGAGAGGAAGTACCCTATGATGTCCAACATTATTAGTTCTTCAGCTGTGTGGGAAAACAAAAAATTGGACCACATATTGATTAGCAACAAATTTTAATTTATCAATGTAATAAAAAATTTGAAATTTTATAATAAGGTGTTCACAACTATATTGCATATTTCATTATATATACAACAAATCAGTATAAGTGTATAATGAAGATTTTCTTTGTTAAAAAAAAAAAATTAAACTTGCTAAGTCTCATATTTCAATTTTAATAAAATATGTACAAGAATATAATAAATGCATGTATATATATAAATCTCGACATTATAAGTAAGACACTGCATAATTAATGAGATTTCTCATAATTTGGATCAGAAATTATAGTTAATTGAGCGAAAAATTAGGAATATTCCAATTATAATTAGTATTCAATATAAACAATAAAATGAGAAAAACAAAAAGTGTAAAATGGTATTTAAGTAACACAAATAATGTAACGGAATAAAGGAAATAAGAATAATAATAATAAAAAAAAAGTAAAACCGTGTCATTTTTTCTTATCTTATCTATATACTATCCATCAGCCCAGCATCGGCCCTAGTGATTTAATCCTTCTTGGGCCGGCTTTAGCAAACACAGCGAAACTCTTTTTCTTCCCATCTCATAGGCTGCAAATAGCTAGGACTTCATCATTCAACATGCTATTCGCCAGGAGGTCTACTGTTTTTCTCATATATAATCTTGTGAAATGTGAATATGACTTTTTGGACATGATGATTCTAGCAATGAAATAATTACCTTAGTGAATTAATATTAATGACGAGGTGGGTGGTCCAATCCAAATCCATTAACCTAGTCCACGTGATAGAGGCATCATATAATTAAAGGTAATCACATAAGTCTTCACATATATTTGCTTTTACTTGTGCACCAGGATTTTATTCTTAAAACAAAGACAAGGACAGAATCAGAATGACATATTAAAAAAATTGTCTATATCAATATCCCCGAAGAAAATTACAGTGTTTTCCTATTTCCAAGATTAGAAAATGGTAGAACAATCAAAATTCTTATAATCTTAGGATGAAACTTCCTGGAAATAGAGAGATGTTTCGTGGCTTTTTTGGTCAATCACTATTAAATATAGTCAAAGCCACGTTATGAAGAATTCTTATTAATAACAGTCAATAGGTAAAACAGTATTCAACCCTATATATATATATGTACCCACCAGTTATTAAAAGGCTGCAAAGATACAAACTTTCTTTCTAGAGCAATCAAAATTGAAAAAGAAAACAAGGCTGCATACTAATATTAATTAAGCTTTAACGTTCAGTTAAAATTATTATAATTATTTATGGAAGATCCTAAGAGAGGGAAAGAGAAGGAAAAGGAAGATCAGAAAGGAAGAGAAGAAGTTCGATATAGAGGGGTTCGAAGGCGGCCGTGGGGGAAGTTCGCGGCGGAGATTCGAGACCCATCAAGGCATGGAGCAAGATTGTGGCTAGGAACATTTGATACGGCAGAGCAGGCGGCGCGTGCATATGATAGAGCAGCATTTAACTTAAGAGGTCATCTTGCTATCCTTAATTTTCCAAATGAGTATTACTCTCAAGTGATGGGATCTTCTCCTCGCCCACCTCATCACTCATCATCGTCGTCATCTTCTTCATTTAGAAGTAGTAGTAATGTGAGTTCGGAGAGGGGAAGCTCGTCGTCTACTGGCCAAGAAAGGCAAGTGTTCGAGTTTGAGTACTTGGATGATAAGGTGTTAGAGGAGCTTCTTGAATCAGAAGAGGAGAGGAAGAAAAGACAGCAAGATTAAGTTTTTCTTCTTTTCTCTTTCTTTTTTCAAAAGCTTCGTCGATTTTGTTCTTGGTTTTGTTCTTATTTTATGTTCTTAATGAACTTAATCCCTCACAATCAATTTTCATGCTATAAGAGTTTGTTATGATATAACTAATCAGAGCTAGATCTATTGGTAGTTGAAAATGTAACTGTATAAAAAGTACTAAAAATATGAAGAATTTGATATATAATGACGAATACTATTAAAGGCATTTCTGGTTTGTTAGATGAGAAATTGTATGCTAAAATTGTTGAGTACAAGCTGCATTGCTTATTTTGCAAAGAATTTATTTCTGATTCAATTTATATATATAAAAAGCCAGTGTACGGACGTTAATGAGGATTTTAAATTCATTGAATAAGAGACCAAGAATTTTAATGAGCGTCTCGTTTCATGAAATTTTTTTATAATTTCTCGTGTTCAGTATGCATATTAAGTTCACATATATATAGAATTTAAGAGTATTTTTGAAAATAAGAGGAAAAAAAAAAAAGATTTGTGAGAATCACTATATATTAATTATGTTCAAAATTTTGAAAATTAAAATCCATCCTGTGGAATGGAATCCCTGAATTTCTAAGATCATATCTCAAAAAGATGGTAAAAGATTTATATGACATTATTTGAAAGATTGAAATGCTGGAGGAATAAAAATCGAAATCACTTGACATGAAGTAAATTTAGATGACAGGTCTTTTCCTACTTGATATATATGTATATGCTCTCACAAATTAGTATTTGGTTCAACTAAAAATTATTAATATTTTTATTTATGCCATCATGGGTATTCTTATATTTTTTTTTTTGCAATAGTACAAATTATTTTAGGTAATTTTAGAGGCGCATTCCCAGCTTTGATGCAACTAGTTTTTCATAATGTACTTTGTAATTATTAAATATTGGATTTGTTATTAATTTCTATTTGATTTTTTTATTAATTTATTTCATTTTATTATAATATTTTATTTATAGTGAATTATAAGAATAATATTTATCTCAAATTATATTAAATTGTTAATTTATCTATTATTAAGAGTTATATATAAAATAGAGATAGTAAGAATTTTATGGTTTTAGTAATAATAAATTATGTATAGTGAATTATAATATTTTATTAATTTATTTTATATTATTATAATATTTTATTTATAGTGAATTATAACAGTAATGTTTATCTCAAATTCTATCAAATTGTTAATTTATCCATTATTAAGAGTCATATATAAAATAGAGGTAGTAAATATTTTATGATTTTAGTAATAATAAATTATGTATAGTAAATTATGATAATGAATTTATAGAATTTTTTATTGTTTTGAACTTTATTGTTCGTCTTTATGAATTTAATTATTCATCGTTTTGAATTTGATTGTTTATCACTTATAGGTTTAATGCTTATATTTTAATTTTATATTATTTTAAATTTAATTGTTCATCCTTTTGAATTTGATTGTTCATTGCATGTTCATTACCTATAACACATTTCTATTACTTATTAAGTTATTTAATTATTTTATTACTTATTAATATTTAAGAAAATTAATTTAATAAATAATAAAATAATTTGATTAATGAATTGTTAATACCATTTAATAATAAATTAAATTATTAAATAACAACATTAACTCAATTAACTAATATAATCAAGTTTGTATGCTTATATATGATTATTAGATATTAGATTCGTCATTAATCATCATTTAATTTTTATATAATTTTTTTATTTTTTATTAATTTGTTTTGTCTTATTATGATATTTTATTCAGAGTTGAATTATATAAGTGCATGTTTATTTCAAAATCCATCAAATTATTAATTTATCTATTATTAAAAGTCACATATAACATAAAGACAGTAAGTACTTAACAGTCATTTTGTCTGTTTCTACTATTCTCAATTATTCACGTATGATATATGTGACTTTTAATAATTAGATTTATCATTATTAAATAAATAAATAATAATAATTTTATCCAGTAAATTAATTTTAATTATCATGTAATTAAGTCATATTTAATTTAAATACTAATAGTTGTTAATTATATTTGATTCTTATATCATACTATATACAAAAAAAATCATATCATATTATTTTGCCCACTATGTTTATTAATTTATTTACTATATACAAATGATCTTGTCTATTATATTTTCTAAACGTGCCTTTATTTTATTATTTTATTAAATTATTTTTTATTTCTTTTTAATATTAGTTATATATTTTTTATATTAGATTTCTAATTAATGAATTATTAATATTATTCACTAATAAATTAAATTATTAAACAAAAAAATTAAACATGTTAAATAATACAATTAGGTTGGCTGCATTGCACATAATTATTAGATATTAGACTCGTATTATAATTCATATGAAGATTACTAATTTGTCTATTATTAAGAGTCATATATAAAATAGAGGTAATAAGTATTTTACAATTATTTTTTCCATTTCCTAAATTACTAATTTGTCCATTATTAAGAATCATATATAAAATAGAGGTAGTAAGTATTCTACGATCATTTTTTTGTCCCCATATTCCCAATTATTCACATGAGATTCACATGATTTTTAATAATTAGACATATCATTATTAAATAAATAATAATAATAATTTTGTCCAACAAATTAATTATAGTTACTTTTAATTATCATGTAATTAAGTCATATTTAATTTAAATACTAGTAGTTATTAAATATATTTGATTCTTATAATTTAAATAAAAGTAAATTATATTATACTATGTAAGTAAATTTTAAAAACATAACTCATTTTGTATATGATTAAAATAAATTAATTATTGAACTATATAAAAATTATTAAGAAATTATAAATTCTCAAATAAATTATAAGAATTGTATTTAATATTTTGAAATTCATATTATATGTTAATTGCATGTACTTACTATTATATAAATTCAATATTTTAATAAAAACCATTATCGTTGTACTTTAAATAATAATATGCTATAGTTATTTTTTTTTGTCTTGCTTTCATAATATTTTTTGTATTAAATTAATTTTTCTTTCTTTTTAAATTTGTATATCCTCTCTATTTCCACTTTTATATATAATATGATGATATGATGATTATGATGTGATTATAATTTTTCATTAACATGTCTTGTATGTAATTATTAAATATTGAACTTATATTATAATTCATATGAATATTACTAATTTATTCATTATTAAGAATCATATATAAAATAAAAGTAGTAAGTATTTTATGATCATTTGTCTGACCCCTATTCATAATCATTCACGTGCGATACATATGATTTTTAATAATTGGAATAATAATAATAATAATAATAATAATAATAATAATAATAATCTTGTTCAGCTAATTAATTTTTGTTAATTAAGTCACATTTAATTTAAATATTAATATTTTTAATTATATTTTATTCTTATATTTTATATAAAAGTAAATTATATTTTACTATGTATGTAAATTTTAAAAACTCAAATTGTTATGTATGTGACTAAAAAAAATTAATTATTGAATTATATTCCTGATATTTTTTTATTCTAATCTTGCAAAACTTCTGTTTTGAGTTTTCTCCTATTTAATTATAGACGTGGATAGAGAGAGAGTCATAATAGGATATAAGGAGGAAGCCAACAATAATCAAAGTATAATGATCAAATATTTATTATATATAATAACAATAAAATTTAGATATATTATATAACTCTAAATATATCAAATATTTTTTCTTCAATTTCAGGTTTTTGGACATTAAATTAAAAATTAGATTAAATGTTAAAGTTTTATTTATAATTATCACATATTTGTAATTTATAAATTAAAATGCTAACATAAATTTTAAATAATAGTATTCACGGAACTTAAAAAAATATTGGACATTAAATTAAAAATTGAATTAAATATTAGAGTTTTATTTATAATTATCACTTATTTATAATTAAAAATAATAATGTTAATTTTCATTAATAGTATATACAGAACAAAAAAATTGTTAGACATTAGTATTTTTTTATTAATTTATTTTTTCTTTTTTAATTTTAGTTATCTGATTTTTTTATATATAAAACATAATTATTTAATCCTAATAGAATTGAACTTCTAATTAATGAATCATTAATACTATTCACTAATAAATTCAATTAGTATATAACAAAGTTAATCCAATTAACTAATAAAATAATAATATTATTTTTTATTAACAGTATTCACAGAACAAAAAAATATTGGACATTAATATTTTTTTATTAATTTATATTTTTCTTTCTAATATTAGTTATATGATTTTTTTTATATATAAAACATAATTATCTAGTCCTAATAGAATTAAATTTCTATTTAATAAATTATTAATACTATTCAATAATAAATTCAATTAGTAAATGACAAAATTAACTCAATTAACTAATACACTTAAGTTGACTTTTCGGTAAATTTGCCTATTTTCACTTTTATATATAGTATGATAGTATGATATATATAGAGAATTTTACAAAAATAGAAAAAAATGGTAAATATTTACAAAATTATCACCTCTTAAAATTTTTAAGATTTACCGAAAATTTACTATAAAATTAATGAAAATTGAAATTACAAAAAGTTTATCCAATAATTATTCAATATTTACTTAAGTTATATCAAAGATTTATTAGAAAATTAATGAAAGTTGAAGTTACACAACATTTACTAATATTTATTCAAAAATTACCAAAAATTTACCTGAGGTTTAGTACAAAATTAATTAAAATTGAAGTTACAAAAGGTTTATCAAGGATTTGCTTAATGTTTACTCAAATTATACTCAAGATTTACTATATGTTTACAAGAAAATTAATGAATGTTGACTTTTCGGTAAATTTGCCTATTATTCCCTATTTTCACTTTTATATATAATATGATAGTATGATATATATAGAGAATTTTACAAAAATTAAAAAAAATGGTAAATATTTACAAAATTATCACCTCTTAAAATTTTTTAAGGTTTACCGAAAATTTATTATAAAATTAATGAAAATTGAAGTTACAAAAAGTTTATCCAATAATTATTCAATGTTTACTTAAGTTATATCAAAGATTTACCAAAAAAATTAATGAAAGTTGAAGTTACACAACATTTATCAATATTTATCCAAAAATTACTTGAAATTTACCTGAGGTTTAGTATAAAATTAATTAAAATTGAAGTTATAAAAGGTTTATCAAAGATTTGCTTAATGTTTACTCAAGATTTACTATATGTTTACAAGAAAATTAATGAATATTGAAGTTACATAAGATTTATCCAAGATTTACACAAAACTTATTCAAGATTCACTGAGATTTACCACAAAATTAATGAAATTTGAAGTTATAAATAGTCTATCAAATATTTTCTTAAGATTTACTCAATCTATATATAAGATTTACCAAATGCATACAAGAAAATTAATAGAAATTGAAATTACATAAGATTTACTAAAAATTTACTTAACGTTTACCGAAATTTACTCAAAATTTACCCTAACTTTACCTTACATCCACTCAATCTTCCAATTAAAAATTATCAAAAATCTACCTAAGGTTCTCCAAAATAAATAACCTTAATTAAGTTAATTTAATACAAATTTACAATTTTTTAAATAAAATTTATCCATGGTTTACTTTGGTAATTAAATTAATTAAATTCAAATTTACATATTTTTTTTTGCTAATTAAGTTAATTAAACAATGATTAAAAATAAATAAATACATGCATAAAGATAAATGGTGGTTATGCAAGTTAATGAAATTCTTAATCAATATTTAAAATATAAAAAATAGTCATTTTCTTTCTCAATTAATAGAAAAATGCACTAAAATGCATAATGAATCTAATATTTAAGAAAAAAAAAAAGAAAAATCAATAAAAATGAAAATGCAGAAAATTATAATAAAAAGGCTGAAGTGGCGTTAGTAAAATTGAAAAAAACTTCACAAAACCAGTAAATAGTGTAATTTCTCCATATATATTGTCAAAATATTTTCGATCAGAATCCCCCGATTGATTATAAACTGATATCCTCTCCTTATCAAGTGAAGAACTCTCATGAATTAGTAATTTTAACCTAAGAAGCTTAGTTTATTATGTAGTATTGTCTATTGGGAAACCCAAAGTTAAGCTTAAGTGACTCTTTCTTATAATGTTAGAAATTTTAAAACTATCTCTTTATTTAGGCGTTTAAGAATTGCTTAAATCTAGATTTTTTTTTTTTAATTAGGAAGTCAAATGGGTCGTGACAATGATCCTCTTGCAATTACTGTTAAAGTTTCCACCGGTATTATAGAATGTAGTTAGGAAACTAGAAATCAAGTCACTCCTCGATTCATGGAAAAAAAAAACTATATAAATAATATATGTGTAACATATAGGCCAATTTGCATAAAAATTTTCAACTTTCAGTTTTATATTAAAATAGTCATATTTTTTTTTTATTTTTTAAATATATATATTTTTAATTTCATATTAAATATAGTTTTAAAAGAAATTTAGTTTAGTTTAACAGTGACACTTCAAATCTATTGTTTATATTTAGTACTGCTAATATGCAATATATATATGACATTTTAGTTTGTTTAAATATATCTAAATTGATCTAGTTATATAAACGGTTCTTATACTAAAAATATGTTTGTGCTGATCTTGTAATATTTGTATGAACTTAGCACATATATAACTAGTTCTGAGCACATATAATTATATTTATACAAATCTCAAGCAATTTGACATCTAGTTCTACACAGAGTTAGATAGTTTTTTTAACTAAATGTTACACTATTTTGAAAAAAAAAAGAAAACTAAATGTGATGTTATTTTTTAAAAAAATAAAAGCCATATAATACATATCAGCAGTATCAAATTAAAAAAAAATAGATTTAGAATGTTAAATTACTGTAAATTAAATTTCTATAAAATTATATTTAATATAAAATTAAAAGTATGTGTATTTAAAAATTAAATATAGAATTATTTTAATATAAATGTAAAAATTCTGAATTTTTTATATAATTTGTCCCAATATATATACTTGGACGCGAGACAATTGACGGTGAACTGAAGCAGAATCTGAATAAAGCATATCTTGTTTCAACCAGATGTCAATGTTCCCCAAGGAACAAATCATCTTGAACTGTA
>CATIWF010036770.1:0-15681 GCA_949630135.1 Balakata baccata | reverse complement strand
TATAACATGTGTTAGTCTATCCGGATCAACAATGTCCCGTCTTGTTAATCCTATGACTAGGGATAATTTAGATACAAACATAATTACACATGATAGGAATCTCATTATCATGATCCCATCATGATTTCCTTCATGCTATGTTTCATATTATGGACTTTCATTAATCAGTTCAAAATCTATATCAATTCATATGCAAATGAATACTAATATAATGAAAGAATGCCTTTATGAATGTGTACACTAAGTGCTTAAGGCAATTGCCTTTTGTGCACATCTCTAACAGCCTTTCCATACTCCCCTAGCATGCATTCTCTAATGCATAAAATTAAAATAAATTAGGTAGTGATGATTTTGGATTACAAATTTGAAAGTCGATTCAACACTTAAACCGAAATTGTCTACTTTTGTTGTTTCGGTCAATTTAATTTTGTATGTCATTTTAATGTGAAATTTAATAATTAATCAAATTAAATTAAATTAAATTCCATATTTCTAGAATTAATTCATAATTAATTCACCTTAAAATCAAATTATTATGATGTCAAAAATTAAACAATTTAATTTTAATATAAATGTCACTTTCTAGTCATACTAGATATGTCATTTGCTCGACTTAAATTAATTTAAAATTAATTTATAAAAATTTCTAAAATTTTTGGAACTTCAAATCATCATTCTAAGCATCTTTAGGTCAGCTCAAGTCCATCAAAATAATTTTAGCACAAGCCAAAATCATTAAGACAAGCGAACCAACACATAAGATGCTCAAAACAACCCATTTACAGTGTATAACTAATTTGGAAATTTAAATTTGAGCAAATTAATTTGGCATGCATCTAACATCAAAATAGCATATTTTTAATCATATAAAAAATATTTCAAGATGCTAAAAATGAAATATTTACATACAAAAAAAATCAAACAAAACAGTCCTGCTAGGTACCCAAAATAGTCCCATTTCGGTGTTTATTTGAAAAATTAATTAAAACAAATTTTAATTAATTATTGGACAGTTCCAGAGGCATACATCTAACATGCCTCTAAATATCAAAATAATATTTAAATTCGAGAAAATTAATTTTGGCATGCATCTAACATCAAAATAATCTATTATTAATCATATAAAAAATATTTCAAGGTGTTGGAAATGAAATATTCATACACAAAAAAATTAAATAAAATAGTCCTGCTTGGTATCCAAAACAGTCCCATATCGGTGTTTGATTGAAAAATTAATTAAAACAATTTTTAATTAATTATTAGACACTTCCAGAGGCTTAAACACATTCTCAATGTGTTTAAATAATTTTTCCATAATCAAATTAAAAGAAAAATATGAACAGTCCTAACAATTAAGCCAAACAACATCACATGTTCATCAATTATGCAATTTTTAACAATTTTGTAATAAATTCAAAATTAATTATTTGAATCATATTCAAACCATTTTTCAATTAATATAATCATCCTCAATCATCTCATGATCATATCATAGAAAGAAAAATATGTAAAACAAATTTTACAAATTAATTTCAATTTCAAAAATCAAAAGATCCAAAATCATCAAAATTATGCAGTCCAATTGTACTTTAAATTAAAATTAATTTTAATGGGCACAACCAGACTCTGATACCATTGAAGGATTTTGAACATGTATCATATACATATTACATAGCGGAAAATAAAATTTTTCAAAATCCGAATCAAAGGATTCTATTTTTGCCAATTAAAATTAATTTAACCAAAGAAAATTCAGAAATTATACATTTATAATTTTTTAATTTTTTTTCAACTTTTCACCTTGTTGGATTGTAGTAAACCACAACAATCCAATCTTGATCTCTAACAATATCCATGTGCAGATGAGAGGATGAAACTACTAGGAAAATAACTTGAACATACCTCAAAGTGTTAGTAATGATGTATGTTTAATTGAGAAGAAAATTAAACTCTATAATTTTCTTGTTATCTCTAAAAAATTTTTATAATTTTCTTGTTGTTTTTAAATATTTTTCTAGTATATTTTTTTTCTTTTAGGGTGTTTTAGATCCAAAAGAAAATCAGTTTCATAGAGCAAAAATTAAGAGAGGAGAAAATGAGTTATGAATAGTCAATTAGCCAATTTATATGGGAATAGGATGCTGCTGCGCGTGCAGCCCGTCTGAGCCTGCTGGGCAGGCCAATTGGTAGGCGGGCCAGGCTAGCAGGCCTGCATGGACCCATAAACTCCTCGATCGATTTTTTTCCTGCGATCTTAACGCAAACCGACTTGAAATAATTTTCTCATATTTTGGGTCTCATCCAAAGCCATTTTACTCATTCTTTACATCTGCAATGTGTGTGACCTTTTAGGTTCCTAGTTATGTTGGCCACTTAAATCATCAAATAATTTAAGCAAATCGTGAGCGGTATCTAGCAACACATCATGACCCCCAATTGACTAGATACAAACCTTTCCATAGACAACAATATGTGCAATTCATCCTTTCACCATACTATACCCTACTCGGTTCAGAGCATGGATGATGTGTTAGCTCTCGCTAGACTGACTACGTCACATGTAGCCCAAGTGATGTTAGATCTTGTTCTTAGGACTCATTACTCTATTAGACATGTCATTGAAGACCATCTTTAGGACATTTCCACTATGGCTAGAGATTCCCGAGTAATGATCTTGATAAGAGGCCATGGGTATACTTTCCCTCTATCAAGAGTTGTGAATCCTCTGTTGGCTACCTAATTACCTTCTAATACCTCAAACTGTATCCAATCACCACTCCATAAGTGACCTTTGTGAGGCAATAAGGAATAGAGTCAAAGCATAGAATCAGTATCCAAGATATCCTTGAGTACCTCAAGTCTAAGGATACTTGCCCCATTACTATGATGAGACTATCATTAACATTTGAATAGATAATCCACATGATCATCTCATAGTAGGTCATCTAATGTACTTGACTACTCTTAGCAAGCATCCACATGTTAACTTTGAACATCTCATGTTCACAGCTTGTGAGATCTACTGCTTGATCCAATCAAGGAGTATAACATATGCTAGTCTATCCGGATCAACAATGTCTCATCTTATTGATCCTATGACTAGGGATACTTTAGATACTAACATAATTACATATGATGGGAATTTCATTATCATGATCCCATCATGATTTCCTTCATGCTATGTTTCATATCATGGACTTTCATTAATCAGTTTAAGATCTATATCAATTTATATCCAAATGAATACTAAATAATGAAAGAATGCCTTTATGAATGTATACACTAAGTGCCAGAGGCGATTGCCTTTTGGGCACATCTCTAACAGTGATTAGGTACAACTTAAAGTATTTAAAGGTAGTTGGGTAGCTAATAGAAGATTCTCTAACAATGGTTCGGTCGATTGGCGGTCATGATGTGTAGCTAGATAGCACTCATGACTTGCTCGAGATCAAGTATTAATCTGAAAGTGTTGATCTAAGTAGCCAACATAACAAGAAACCTAATGGGTCACACTTATTGAAGGTACACAGAGGAAGTAAAATGGGCTTTTAGATTGGATCCAAAACTAGTATGTTACAACCATTAATTAGGACTTAGATAGAATAAGTATGTGAGTGATATACATAGAAACCACATGAAAGACATAAAGAACAAAATTAAATAAATGACTAAATTAGAAATTAAGACAAAATGAATTGATTAACATAATTAATTGGATTAGATTAGATGACAATATTAAACTTTATTTCAGTAAAGATTAATGGGACTAGATACATGTAAAAATATAGAAATAATAATAATAAATAAATAAGTTAAAAAAAAAAAGAAAAAAAGAAAACAGAAAAGGAAAAGAAAGAAAGAAAAGAAGAAAAAGAAGAGAAAAATAACTAAAAAGAATTAAAAAAATTAAAAAAAGAAAAAGAGAACAATCTGATATAAAAAAATAATTAAAAAAAAGGAATGAATGGATGGGAAAAAAAGTTAAAAGTTGGTGGACATTAGCTTTTAAGCATAAATTTTGGGTCTCTACACTCTTCTTAAATCCATCTCCATTCTTCTTCTCCCCCCAACAACACCAGCCCCATTTTATTCAATTTCTCCCTCAAAATTTGCATTAAATTCACTCCAAATCAATTTGTTCTTGGTAAGTAATTTTCCCTCCATTGTTTTTGTGTTATTTAGAGCTGTTAGGATTGTGTTAGAGCTGTATATTACGTCCCAATGTTGATGCTTATAGAGATTGATTATGTGAAAGTGTTAAACATAAAACTTGTAGATTTGTGTCTTAGGTTTATGGATATATAAATAATTTTATAAGATTTGGTTTATAGAAAGAGATATATATATATAATTGATTTAGATTGGTTCCTATAAGAATATAAATAGGATACCTTACTATATTTGCCCATTTTGATCATCTTAAGGGTCGAATTAATGGAAGCTCAAAACAGAAGAGTTGTAGCCCTATGTGTGTTCTAGTTGGCTAGCAAATTGTTTTTAAGCTCTATTGTGTAGGCTGAGTTATAGGAAATGAATCATGTACGTTCCTTTGATTGAGCTGCTTCCAGTACCTATGTAACTCCAGTGAATTTGTTCTTATTTTTATGCTACTTATATACTGAATTAACCAAAGTTTAAATACAAAAATTTTATAGCTTTGTCTTGGCTAATCTCCTGTAAAGCCTTATATTAAAATGTAGTGCATTTTGTGAGTTATGACTATGAGAAAAGATACTAGTCAGATGGTTATCCTATACTAGATCAATACTTTGTTCCTATTAATTAAGGTTCTTAGAAATCAAACTGGTAAAAGTTATAAACAAACAAATGTTATATATTATCCATTCTATGTGTTTGCAAAATTTTACTACAATATAAACTACACGTTGCAAGATATGAATTTTTAAATATGGTATTTTGAAATTACCTAAGGGCAGAAGACAAGGCAAAGTTTGAAATTGTACCAAAAATTTTACAATACTTCAAAAATTATGATAATTTGATATGTTATAGTATTATATATTAACTTTAATTAGAAATAAGAATAACATAAATTGAATAGGTGTAGAAAAAGTTATAGAGACAACAATCTTAGAAGGTCACATTGCCACATAGGAGAAACTTTAGTTATTTATTTAAACCATATTAAGAATAAGTATTCTAACAATGCATTGGTCAATTAAATTTTTAAATTAGGCTTTTAATTAGTTGAGAAAGGTGGTAACCATCAAGAAGGATAAACAAGCTCTATAGGTTTAGATTTTGGATAAAGTTCATTAAGGTATGTACATTTTTGCATTTTAGTTCGCCATTTTGCATGTTCGTGTATTAAATTATCATCTTTAGAGTTTTGTAGTAAATTTATGTGAAATATTGAGCTCTATAAAAGTGTTTATGATCTATAAATTTTGGGTATAAGCATGATTGTATATGGCTAGGGAATTAATTTATTTGTAATGAGTACTATGCCCTGTTGCAAAACCACTAGAACAGTATTAACAAACTTGATCATAACTTCTGTTGTGCTAGTTGGATTGGTTTAAAAACAATTGGAAATGAAAGTAAATTTATAGTACTAAAACTGTATAAAGAACATAAGTTGAAATTCAGATTGTAATTAGATCTAAAATGAAATTCAAAATCTTAGACATGGTAGTACCCAAAAGAATGCTGGGCAACATTTGATTGATCATATCTCGGTAAAATGACCATATCTTTTAGTAGATTGAAATTGAGTCTTAATCTCATGGTCGAAATCTGTCATATGTATAAAATTTGTATTTTGATCTTATTGATACATATGGACCCATATAATGCATATATTAATTTGTGATATTAGTTGGTGAGTAGTGTTGAAATGGAAATTGAGAGAGCAATAATAATAATAATAATAATAATAATAATAATAATAATAATAATAATAATAATAATAATAATAATGTTTGTTATAATATCAAAGCCTTAATACACTTAGCCTTGAACTAAAGTAATGAATAGTTTGGCTTACCAATCATGAGTAAATAAATTGCGGGCACGACACAATATGGTTAAAGACGGAAATGGTACAATCTTAATGTTGGTAATAATACTATTATTTAAAAGTTGGTGATGACACTATTATTTAAAAAACCGGTAATGACACTATTATTTAAATATGCCGGTGATGACAATATTAAAAAGACCGGTAATAGCAATCCTGTATTCCTATAAGTAGTTAAGACATAGGTATTATAGGTTGAATAATAATAATAATAATAATAATAATAATAATAATAATAATAATAATAATAATAATAATAATAATAATAATAATAATGTTATAAGTGAATTAAATAATAGTATATAGAAAGAAATGGGAATGTTTATTATAACAAGTAATATGTACGTCTACTGAATATTGGATTGCCATTACCAGCCTTTTTAATAATGCAATTATTGGCATGTTTAAATAATAGTGTCATCACCAACTTTTTAAATAATAGTTCCATCTCCGGTTTTTAAATAACAATTCCATCTCCGGTTTTTAAATAACAGTGTCATTACAAGCATTAAGATTGTGTCATTTCCGGCTTTAACCATATTGTGCCGCATTCGCATTTTATTTTCCCCTAATTGGCAAGCCAAACTATTCACTACTTTAGTCCAAGGCTAGGTATATTAGGACTTTGATATTATAACAAACATTACTATGATTATTGCTATCACAATTTCCTTTTCAACACTACTCACCAATTAATATCACAAATTAATATATGCATTATAAGGGTTCATATGTACTAATAAGATCAAAATGCAAATTTTATGCATATGATATATTTCGACCCTGAGATTAGGCCTCAACTTCAGTCTACTTCTCATTTATTTCAGACCTTATCGTCTTCTTTAAACTTTTATCTTATTGTCTTAGATTAACTTAGCAAAAAGAATCATTGAAATATGAGTTTCTTACTAAAAGATATGATCGTTTTATCGAGATATGATCAATCAAATGTTGCCCAACATTCTTTTGGGTACTACCATGTCCGAGATTTTGAATTTCATTTTAGAACTAATTACAATATGAATTATAACTTATGTTCTGCATAATATTTCTAGTACTATAAATTAACTTTCATTTCCAATTGGTTTCATACCAATCCAACTACTACAACAAAAGTTAAGATCAAGTTTGTTAATACTGTTTCAGTGGTTTTGCAACATGGCATCTCTTGTACTTATTATGAATAAATTAATTTTCTAGACATATGCAATCATGCTTATGCCCAAAATTTATAGATCATAAATACTTTTATAAAGCTCAACATTTCAACAAATTTACCACAAAACTCTAAAGATAACAATTTAACACACGAACATGCAAAATGATGAACTAAAATGCAAAAATACACAGACCTTAATGGAGCTTTATCCAAAATCTAAACCTATGGAGCTTGTTTATCCTTCTTGATGGTCACCTCCTTCCTCAACTAATTAAGAGCCTAATTTGAAAATTTAATAACCAATACATTGTTAGAATACTTATTCATAATATAGTTTAAATAAATAGCAAAAGTTTCTCCTAAGTGGCAATGTGACCTTCTAGGATTGTTGTCTCTATAACTTTTTCTACACCTGTCCAATTTTTGTTATTCTTATTTCTAATTAAATTTAATATATAATACTATAACATATTAAATTATCATAATTTTGGAATTATTGTACAATTTTTGGTACAATTTCAAATTTTGCCTTGTCTTTCGCCCTTAGACAGTTTTAAAATACCATATTTAAAAATTCATATCTTGCAACATCTAAATTATATTATAGTGAAACTTTGCAAACACTTAGAATGGACAATACATAATATTTGTTATGCTTATCACTTTTACTAGTTTGATCTCTAAGAATCTTAATTAATAGGAAAAATGTGACTGATCTAGTACAGGATAACCATCGGACCAGTGTCTGTTCTTATAGTCATAACTCACAAAATATACTGTATTTTAATATAACATTCCACATAAGTTTAGCCAAGACAAGGCTATAAAACTTTTTATGTTTTGAACTTTGGTTAATTCAGTATATAAGAAGCTCAAAAATAAGGATAAATTTACTGGTATTATACAGGTACTAGAAGCAGCTCAATCAAAGGAACATACATGATTCATTTCCTATAACTCAACCTACATAATAGAGCCTTAAAAACAATTTTCTAGCCAACTAGAATACACATAGGGCTATAACTCTTATGTTTTGAGCTTCCATTAATTCGGCTCTTAAAATGATCAAAATAGGCAAACATAGTAGGGTATCCTATTTATACTCTTATAGGAACTAGTCTAAATCAATTACATATATCTCTTTCTATAAACTAAATCTTACAAAATTATTTATATATCCATAAATCTAAGATATAAATCTACAAGTTTCATGTTTAATACTTTTGCATAATTAGTCTCTATGAGGATTAACATTAGAACGCAATATACAGCTCCAACACATCCGTAATAGCTCTAAATAACACAAAAACAATGGAGTGGAAATTACTTACCGAGAATAAATTGATGTGGAGTGAATCTGAAGCAAATTTTGAGGGAGAAATTGAAGAAAATGGGACTGCCATTGTTGGGGGAGAAGAAGAATGGAGATGGATTCAAGAAGAGTGTAGAGACCCAAAATTTATGCTTAGAAGTTAATGTCCACCGACTTTAACTTTTCTTCCCATCCATTCATTCCTTTTTTTTTTTAAATATTTTTTTATATCAAGTTGTCCTCTTCTTCTTTTTTTAATTTTTTTAGTTCTTTTTCTCTTCTTTTTCTTCTTTTCTTTCTTTCTTTCTTTTCCTTTTCTGTTTTCTTTTTTTTTTTTCTTTTTTAACTTATTTATTTATTATTATTTCTACATTTTTATATGTATCTAGTCCCACTAGTCTTTACTGAAATAAAGTTTAATCATGTGGTCTAATCTAATCA
This sequence comes from Balakata baccata, assembly GCA_949630135.1. Classification (NCBI taxonomy): domain Eukaryota; kingdom Viridiplantae; phylum Streptophyta; class Magnoliopsida; order Malpighiales; family Euphorbiaceae; genus Balakata; species Balakata baccata. The sequence goes on along the minus strand of CATIWF010036770.1, from coordinate 6,729 downwards.
AATTAAATATGTTAATCAATTCAATTTATCTTAATTTCTAATTTAGTCATTTATTTAATTTTGTTCCTCATGTCTTTCATGTGGTTTCTATGTATATCACTCATATACTTATTCTACATAGGCTCTAATTAGCAGGTGTTACATGTTAAGACAAACGAAAGAGTGAAAACTTTGATCAACCCTCTAAAGATGGTTATTTGGCTAAGACTACATAGGTTGTTCCATTGTAATTGGGATTAAAGTTTAAAAAATTTCCACTGTGCCATTGTATATGACATATGCATTTACTCCTAACAGTCATATCAGAGCCTCCCTACGATTGTGTTAATCAATTTTAATTTAAAGAACATTGAGATTGCATGAAAATTGATTGTTTGGGTTCTTGATTTCAATTTGATTATTTCTGGCCAATTTCATTCATGGTGTATCTAATCTATTCATATGATGAATCTGGTATATTAGTGGATGAACAAATGAATACAAATATGACTTGTGTGATTTGTTTATGGGATTATGTTTTAATTGTCGAATTAGAATTTTAAATGGTTTAAAAATTGATTAATTTTTAATTCCATGATCTGTTTTATTATGGGTGTACATTTGGTAAATACTCAAACTTGGAAATATGTTTAGAACATTAGCTTTGGTTTTGGATAGATCAAACAATATTTTGAAAGAATTTTGAAATTTCTGGAATTGAATAATTTCCAGTCAGGAAACATGTCCTGATTGGGCACAGTCCAGTTCCAGTTTTATTTTGTTTTGTTTTTTCTCGCTTTTCCAGCACCTTTTAGTTCATAAATTGGAATATTTATGAAGTTATTTTGATGTTTATATGTATGCTAGAATAATTTTAATTTGTCTTCGATTCTATTTTAATTCTAGTAATTGATTGATTTGGTTTGAATATTTTGTGGTTGGCTCGCTAGTCCAAGATTGTGCTTCAGGTTAGCATGAGTTGATCTATAGATGCCTAAATAGATGATATATTTTTTGGAATTATTAGAAATCTCGAATTTGATTCGTATTGATGATGGATTGAATTAATTTTGATCCCAGTATGACTTGGTAATTGTATACATATTATAATTAAATTGTTTAATTATTTTAGTATCAAAATTAAGGTAATTTAATTCAGAATTAAATTTCTGGAATTTTGGATTTTAATTAATAACGAGATTATAAATCCAAAAGGGAAATTACATGCAAATAAGGAATTAATTTAACTAATCAAAATTGGAAAATTAGGTAATGTTTGATGTGATCAATTAATTGCCTAATTAATATAATTTCCATATTAGAAAGTATTTCTAATAATTCATGTTATTAATTTTCTAAATTACTTGCTTTTTGCATTAGAGAATGCATGCTAAGGGTGTATGATGGCATGATGGGTGATTATGAACTAGACTGATGTGATTGTTCATGTATGAATTTTAATTTTTGTATTTGGTAAATAGGGTTTGCGTATCCTACCTCTCTCTTATTTTCTTTTGTATTTCTCTTGTCATCTCACTCTCTTCAAATTTGAAGTGTAAAGGAGCAAGAAGTGAGGAGATGACGCCATTTACAAGAAGACATATAATAGGAATTTAGAATTTCTATTATATGTTGTAATTCATACATCTGCCTAGGTAAGACCTAGTAAATCCTTTTATGGCTCAAGAGATTGATAGTAGATTGTCCATAATCATGTCATGTAGTTAATGTAACTTTTAATGTATGTCTTGGATGAATGGATGTATGTTAAATGCCATGAAATGATGAGATTAAGAGAAACAAATCCCTTGCTAAAATAATATTAAAATTGATGTCTTCTATTAATAAGGGGAGAACCAGAGTTCTTTTAGAGCTTGGGTTGTTAGACAAACCCAAGCCTGCTCTATAAGAATATATTCAAATCATGAAATAAGATTTCACGATTAATGGGCTAATTTTAACAAGAAGCATTGATTTGTTTGGCAAAACCAAGGTCAGTGTGGATTGAGGTGAAATCGACTAATGTACATGAGATATACATGCATCAAGAGTTGATAGCACTAAATTCGATAATTGCATGAATAATACAATTAGTATGGATCAGATACCTACCAATTGATATAAGGTGGCTTGTTAGGCAAATCCAAAGTTATTCTTAGGGATATTGGATATCGGCCTATTAGGAGAACTTCCAACAGGTTCTCTTAGATTCACAATAAAATAGTATGAGCTATAATGCATTTTATTAAAGACCTAATATCATGCATTCAAGTACATATTCTAACATTTTTCTTTTTACATCTAGGTATCTAGAATCATGTCTTCTAATGTGAATTTGTGCTCCATTCTTGAGTCAAATAGGTTGACTGGACCTAACTTCCTTGACCGGCTTAGAAACATGAGAATAGTTCTCAAGGCTAAGAAAGTAGCCTATGTCTTGGAAGAGCCACTTCTCGATCTCCCTCCTGCTAATGCTTCCAAAAATGTTCAGAAAGCATACAAGAAGCATTTTGATGATTGTGAGATGGCGGGCTATATTACACTTGCCACTCTATCACTAGAGCTTCAAAAGCAGTATGAGGCCATGGATGCAAATACCATGGTCTACCATCTTAGAGAGCTATTTCATGAGTAAGCGAGATCCGAATGATTCAAGGTCTCTAAGTAGCTTTTTCGCTCCAAGATGGTTGAGAGGATATCTCTAGTACATCATGTATTGAAGATGAATGGCTACATTGAGAGATTGGGCTAGCTAAGTTTTGTGATGGATCATGAGTTAATTATAGACTTAATTCTACTCTATTTACCTGATACTTATGAACACTTTGTGCTAAACTATCGAATGAATAAGGAGATATCCACAATACCTAAGCTGATCAATCTGCTCAAGGCAGCTGAACCTTTTATTAAGAAGGAAAGCAAGACTATGTTATTGGTGGACTCTTCAAGTTTTAAGAATAAGAACAAGAAGAAGAAGTCCATAAAGCCTAAGGGAAGCGTGGCCAAGAAAAAAGCTAAAGAGACTACACCTAAGGGAACTTACTTTTATTGTGGCAAGGATGGCCACTAGAAGAGGAATTGTAAGACCTACTTAGAGTCCTTGAAGAAGAAGAAGACATTGGATGCCCCATCTACTTTAGGTATTTATGTCATTAAAATGAACATTGTTTCTGATAAAAACATATGGGTATTAGATACCAGTTATGGCTCACACATATGTACTGATATTCATGGCCTAAGGAACAGTAGTTAACTTAGCAAGTGAGAGTCAGATGTGCATGTTGGAAATGAAGCAAGAGTTGTTAGATTAGTTATAGGGACTTATTTATTGACCCTCCCTACTAGATTTATTTTAGAATTGGACAATTGTATTTATGTACCTGCTTTGTATAATAATATTATTTCAGTTTCTTATTTGAATAAGATTGAATTTCATTTAACTTTTAGTATCAATGGTTGTTCTATTATATTAAAAGGTATTCTTTATGCAAGTGGTATGTTATGCAATGATATATATATTAGATATTTCTCATCTAGTTCTTAATATCAATTATAATAATAAAATATTAAAATAAGATCTAATATCATCCTTCTTATGGCATTATCGCTTGGCCATATAAGTGAGAGGTGAATGATTAAGCTATACAAACATGGTAACTTAGGGTCATTTGATTACGATTCATATGACACATATGAATCTTGCTTATTAGGCAAGATGACAAAGTTACCTTTGAGTGGAAAAGGTGAATGTGCTAAAGGACAATTGGAACTCGTACATTCATATGTATGTAGACCAATGTCTGTGCATGCTAGAGGTGGTTTTATCCATATCATTACCTTTATTGATGATTATCACGATATGGGTACTTGTATCCTATGAGATACAAATATGAAGCCTTTGAAAAGTTAAAAAATTCAAAAATATAGTAGAGAAATATCTTGGCAAGAGTATTAAAACACTTAGGTTTGATCGAGGTGGTGAATACTTAGGCCAATAGTTTCAAGATTATCTTAGGGATAATGGGATATTATCCCAATGGCCTCCATCATACATGCCACAACACAGCGGTGTGGCTAAAAGGAGAAACCAAACCTTATTGGACATGATGAGGTCAATGATGGGTCTAGCAGATCTACCCAAATCCTTTTGGGGCTATGCACTTGAGACTACTCTTTATATTTTAAATAGTGTCCCATCAAAGTCAGTTGATGTTACTCCATATGAAATATGGACTAACAAGAAATCCTCACTTTCACACATGAAAGTATGGGGTTGTCCGGCTTATGTGAAGCGAATTATGTTAAATAAGTTTGATACTAAATCTGAGAAGTGTCTGTTTGTAGGATATCCTAAAGAAACAATTGGATATCAATTCTATAACACTTAAAAAAGGTGTTTGTTTCAAAGTATGCTATTTAAAGAATGAGTTTCTTCTAGGAAGAAGTAGTGGGAGCAAAATTGAACTTAAAGAAGTTTAAGATGCTCAAGCAAACGTAGATCAATTGCTTGAACCCGAATTTGATAATCACACAGATGTAGTAGTATCTACACCTTCTGATACATAAGATCTTTGTAGATCAAGTAGGATACGTACTGTTTTAGAGAGATATGGATTTCTCATCAGCGAATAGAAAGACATATTGCTCATAGAGAGACATATAGAAGATGATGAGCCAACTACCTATGAAGAGGTTTTCAATAGTTCAGACTCTAACAAATGGCTTATGGCCTTGAACTCCAAAATTGATTCCATGTCCAAAAACTAGGTATGGACCTTGGTTGACCCACCTAAAGAGATAAAACCTATTAGATGCAAGTGGGTTTTCAAGAAGAAAACCAACGTGGAGCATAACATCATTATCTATAAAGCTAGTGTTAGATTTTAAGGATGCATCTCATACATAAAATGTAATGGAAAATAAAAAAAAATTTGTAACCCGAACCGAGGACTTAACTTGTTTCATCAAAATTAATTAACCAAAATTAAAGGTATGAAGATTTTACCTTTAGTGTTCTTGAATTTCTCCACCTCCTCTTCTTATCAGGTTGTCGAAAACCACAACATACTAAGCCCATAGTAATCTACACGAAGCTGGAAGGAGGAAACCTCATAGGGGATGGCCTTGAATAATTATTTTGAGCTAGCAAAATAATTATTCTTTTTGAGAGAATTATTTGGAAAAATAACTATTAATTTTTCTAAGGAGGCTAGGGTTTTTTTTTTGTGAAAAATCCAATTTATAGGTGTTTTCTAAACACCCTAGGGTTGCCCAAATAGAGCAAAATGCCAAATTGGCCAACAGTATTGCTAATGCTATCCATATGAACAACACTGCTAAAGCTGGGTTGGCAGCCCTCAAGGGCCCGCGCTAGCCAATGTAGGCCCGCACGGGCTTTTGATCCCTTCGAGCGATTTTTTCTTTGGAATTTTGCTGCAATCTATATTTTTAGATCCCATCCAAGACCATTTTATTCCTTCTTCACACCTTCAAAGTGTGTGACCTATTAGGTTCCTGATTATGTTGGCCACTTGAATCAATATTTCATATCAAGTAAGTGTATCTAGCAATACATCATGACACCCAATTGACTGCAATATCAATGGTTTGCTATGAATCTTTCCATAGACAATATCCATGCAATTTGTCCTTTCACCATCCTATACCCTACTTAATTTAGAGCATGGACCATGTGTTAGCTCCCGCGAGATTGACTACGTCACACCTAGCTTAAGTGATGTTAGATCTTGTCACTGAGACTCATTACTCTATTAGACATGTTATTGAAGACCACATTCATGACATTTCCACTCCAGCTAGAGATTCCTAAGTAATGATCCCGATAAGAGATCGTAGGTATACACTCCCTTTATCAGGAGCGGTGAATCCTCTATTGGCTACCTAATTACCATCGAATACCTCAAGTTGTACTCAATCACCACCCTATGGGTGACCTCTGTGAGGCAACAAGGAATGGAGTCAAAGCACATAATCAGTATCCAAGATATCCTTGAGTACCTCAAGTCTAAGGATACTTGCACCATTACTCTGATAAGACTATCATTGATATTTGAATAGATAATCCATATAATTATCTCATACTAGGTCATCCAATGTACTTGACTACTCTTAGCAAGCACCCATATGTTTACTCTAAACATCTCATGTTCACAACTTATGAGATCTACTACTTGATCCAATCAAGGAGTATAACATGTGCTAGTATGTCTGGATCAGTAATGTCCCGTCTTATTGATCCTAATACAAGGGATAATTTTGATACTAACATAATTACACATGACGGGAATCTCATTTTCATGATCTCAACATGATTTCCTTCATGCTATGTTTTATATCATGGACTTTCATTAATCAGTTTAATATTTATATCAAATCATATGCAAATGAATACTAATATAATGAAAGAATGCCATTATAAGTGTATACACTATGTGCCTAAGGTGATTTGTAATGCCCACAAATAGGGCTTAGATTGAATATATGAGAAAGGACACGTGAAGGATATTTTCGTAATTTAAAAGTAAAAATTTAAAATATATGTATAGATGAATTAGTTTTGGAAACATATGAGGGGTGTATTATGGATACATATATGAGGTATATGTGACATGATAAAGAGTATAAGAATTTGATTTAAGATGATACAATTGAGTTAATAGATGAAGAAGCGCAAATAGATGGTATATTGGAGGTATATGAAGGTATATTTGAGGTATATTTGGGGTGTAT
>CATIWF010036768.1:0-29822 GCA_949630135.1 Balakata baccata | reverse complement strand
TGTCTAATAATCAAACCCTAACATATTCATTCCTAATTCAATCATTGTTGGCCAATCAATCATTAAACTAGAAATTAATTAAGTGCAATTAAATTGAAATGGAAATAATAAATTCATCCAACAAAATAATGAGAGTTTATTACAAAAAATTGGGATTGCTAACCAGGCTCCCAAAAAGAATTTAGCCTAACATGAATACTAAACAAATCAATGTAATATTCATAGTCAAACAAATATTGCAGCAGCAATTGAGAGGAAGAGAAAAGTTATGATGCTCCCTTAAATCTTCAAATCTGGAAATTGGAGGTTGGTGGTCTCCGATCCTTCAAGCCCAAGTCAAAATAATCCTGAAGAGCAAAAATAATTCCTTCCTCTAACGACTGATCTACTGAAGAATGAGATTGCACACAAAGAAGTCTATTGTGTGTGTAGGAATTTGAAGGAGAAGATAAAGAGATTCGAAACCCTAGAATGCGTCTCCCCTAAATCTCAGAGAAAAAAATGAAATCAATGACTAAACTTTAGTTCTCCACTCCCCCCCCCCTTCCAAGATATGTTATTTTCCTTCTATAGGAGTGAAAAACCCTAAAGGAGTTGATAAAAATCGGATTTGATAGCTATCCACGTGATCTGCACTATCCAGTCGTCGCGTGCACGTGACGGGTGTCACGGTTATCACAGAATGTTGTTAACTTGGCTACTGACTTCTCTTGCACAGTATCGCTTGCACGCGATCGGCGTCACGCGCGCGACAGACTGCCCACTACCTTCATCCTGTCACGACCAAGCGATGGTCATCACGAAGTCGCAATGAACTTTTCTTCACACATCAATTTTCCTTGTTTCCTCAACACCTCCAATGGACTCCATTGTCACCCAAAGCACCTCCACAACTCAAATCAAACATCAAAACATGTCCTTCATGCTCTTTTCTGCCACCTAAAATCATGAAAAATACAATTAGATATCAAATTTATCCATAAATTACATAAAAACAAGAAAACTAAACAACTAAAAGCACCTATAAAACTATAACAAATATGAATACATCAGGGATGATGGATATTTTAAGTTATTGCCGTTGAAAAGAAAGAATGGTTGAAGGTTGAAGAAGACTCCATTTGCATCATTTCATTAAGGAGTTTCATTTATTCATACACACCGTTTTGGACTTCTTAATGAAACTAATTCTACACGGCATCGTTTCATGATTACTAGGAACTTCAATTACTATTTACTATTAATTAGCTGTTAGTGATTAGTTAGAGTTAGTTAATCATTTTTTAGTTTGGTTAAAATTAGTTATAAGTTTGTTAGCCTCTTTAGCGGGTTTTTAGGTATTCCTCCGCATATAAACCTTGGTTTTGCATTCTTGATCAATATACAAGATGAATATCTTCATCAATGGCAGTTACTAAATTCTCTGAATAGAGATAAATTCAAACTATATCATCTATTATAATTTGATCATATATAGGTTATATATTAATTATATGTATAGTGGATATAACCCTTATATACTCAACATATAATAAACATATTACACATATGTCTTTATAATAATAATAATAATAATAATAATAATATTATTATTATTATTATTATTATTATTATTATGCCCTCGCGTTTCGTCGGGAAATAAAAATCTAGCCAATAAATATAACGAATAATATGAAAATTTTAATATTTCTAACAAAAATTTTTTATACTTCATTATTCATCTAGAATTCTTTTTTCTCTTTAAAAGTTTCTTTTATAATAATGCATTTATAGTTAAGTGTTTAGATTTTTTTTTTTCATTTTTGTCAATTTAAATAAAAAAAGTTTACAAATGAATATATGCAAATGACTTTGGAGAAAAAATTTAATAGATACAATAACTATGTTAATGTATGGTGGATTGAAAAGTCTAGTTAAACTACGATCTTCTCAGTAATATATATATTATTAAAAACTGGGTATGGATTAAATCAAAAAACAAGAAGATCAAATTGAATATTTAGCATTGATTAAGTAATTGATGATTACTTAAAAAATAAGTAGGAGTAAATATGTTGAGTAATGACATACAAAGTGCACATGGCACACGTGCATGTTAATGGAAGATTAAATCAACATATAAAATAATAAACTAAATTTTCATTCTCCCATTTTTAATTAGCTTTCTATGACCGAACTTATCAAGGATTTAAAAAAAATAATAAAAAAACCTTTCTTTCTTCTTTCCCATCATCTTCCAACCAAGACCCCCTTACTTCCATTCCCTTTCATTTTTCCTTCTCTTTTCTTCTAGTTTTCATGTCTACAAAATCAAGAAATGTCAAGTGGAAAGCAAGAGTTGAAAAAGAAAAGCTTGCTCATCTCCGTTTCTTCTTGGCCCAAACTATGATTTAATTCTTCCAAGTCAAACAAAAGCAATAAAAATCCGCTACTTTGATGCATGCAACCTCTCCTTTGTTTCTTTTTTTTTCCCTCTTACTCCACCGCCCCTCCTCCATCTTCTTTTGTTTGTTTTTTTTCACTCTGAGGAATGGATTCCGGCGCCACAAACTCCATCGAGCGTTATTGAATTGCTCAGGCATGTGAAGATTAGACGAGTATGACTCCAGGTAAATGGGGAAAACCGAAAATGATAATAGTAAAAAATAAAAACACAGAAAGAGCTTTTGTAAATAGAAACAAACAAAGGCTTCGCCAATCAAGTTTGGGGTAATTATCTCTTTATATTTGAGGAAAAAGCTTTAAAAAAAAGGGGTTATTATCCTTTATATTTACTTCCAATTAAGTTTATTTCTGTTTTAATTTCATATTACCGGACCACGTACACCTCTGCACTAATCGTAGGCTTCACCAAAGGCTTAAACAGCTTAATAACCACAACAACAAAAAAATTCGAAGCACAAAAATTAAAAGCTACAAAAAGAAAAAGAAGAGTTTGAAGCTTACAAACCACAAAAAAATAAAAATAAAATAATTATAAGTTTGAAGCTTATAAACCATCCGAAAGAAGTTTGAACTTAATTTTGAGTTGGATGACACACCTGGTGTCCTCTACTGCTATTATTATTAGGCTAAAATACCAACAAAATATATGAACTTTCACGTTTATAATCAAAATAATATATACTTTTAATTTTTTTTTATTAAACCAACAAATTTTAATATTTTATTAATTTAAACATTTCACACAATTTGGTAGAAAAAATTGTTGATTTGTCTGAACTTTTTGACGAGAATATCTTTTTACTGACTAAGTAATTTACTTGTCAATGCTTTTTAAGTATTTTATTTGCACACATGCAAGATAGTGTTAATATTTTAATAGTATTGATATTAACTAAGCAGCTTGTCGGAGAATTCAGATATATCGGAAATTCTTTCTATAAAATTGGATAGAATATCTAAATTGATAAAATGTTAAAAGTTCATTTATTTATTTGAAAAAACACATTGTTTTTTTATCATGTTTGGTACATCAAAAGAATAGGAAATTGAATCATATTATTTTTTAGGATTCCAATAATTATCCTTGGTATATTAATGTCATATAAATTGGAATCCTATTTTTATATTTGGTGTGATTCCATAACTAAGAGGAATAAAATTTTAAAAAATTAATTATTTTCCATAATCACCCTTGATTTTAATAGTTTATAATTTAATAGAAAACAAATTAGTAATTATTTTTTTAACTCTATGTTTTATATTTTATTTTTTAATAAAATCTAACAAAATCTAATTTTCAAAATTTTCATATTAAAAATGTTAAAAATTTAATGTAATATAATTTTAAAATGAATAATTATGAATGGGAGATATTCAAAAGTTAAAAAATAATTTAAATAGTTTATAGGTTATTTATTATTTTTTATTATATTCACAATTCTAAAATTATTTTTTTTAACTTGAAGTAGCTATTAAGATATTTAGATAAAAAAAATTGGAAAAATTATTATTTGCTCTATTTAGTTTGACATAATACACTAATACCTTTCTGAAGTTGAAAAATATATGATTTGCTTCTTGTAATTTGATATAATATACTAGTACCTCCCTGATATTTGAAAATTATATTATTTACCTCCTGAAGTTTTGACATATTGTATTAATACCTTTCTGCAAATTTAATTTACTAGACTAATACTTCCCAAGCAAAAGAGAATATTTCTTTTTATTAGTGCATTATATTATTTTTTAAATCTCAGGGAGATACTAGTATATTATGTCAAACTACATGCAGTAAATCGTATATTTTTCAAACCCTAGGAAGGTATTAGTGTATTATGTCAAATTAGAGGAAGTAAATTATAATTTTCCCTAAAAAGTTATATTGTCTTAGAATAAAAAATTGATAAGGGATACAATAATTTAGAAAAAGTAAAAGGAAATGAATATCAAATAACACCAAAAACTAGATAATAGGATTCTTATAATAATGAGTAATGAGAATTCTATTTAGAAAAAAAATACCAAACTTGAATTTGGAATTGAAATATCATTCATATTCTAAAATTTTGCATACTGAGCATGCTCAAAAAGTTCAGATTTTTTTTTTTTGGCAATTTAGCCTTATTATTACTATGAGAAGTAATCATATTTAAACCCTAATTTCCAAGAAAGGATATTGCTTGGCTGTGGTTTGTATATATTTTGAATCGTTACCAAGAGAAAAATGAGAAAAAAAAAACTTATTCCCTTAAAAAAAAATTCATTTATTTTATTTTGATTCAGATAAATTAATAGAAAAAGTAAACATGAATTCAATAGAAACATAACAAACAAGCAATAAATAATTATTTTTTTAAAATGGAAAATTAGCTATTTCTTTTTTTGGCAAATGTACGAGAAAAGAATCTATACTTTTGAATCAGAAGGAAGCAATTCATTAAAGAATCTATCCTTGTGAAACAGAAGGAAGCAATTCATTATCACTTTGTTCTTGCTGCTTTTATTGTTATTTTATTTAAGGGCTGATATAATTCTGATTGAGGTGATAGTGGAAACTTTGAGTATGATTGTTGGGCAAAACAAACAATAAAATAGGAGAATCGTTAATTTGATATTAAAAAAATAATAGAAATGGAAAACCAATCTGAGATCTATGTAATACACAGTTTCTTTAAGATAAATTCGTCTCCTACGCAGGTGTTTAAGATAACCGGCGTTTATCTCCCAGGATATAACAGATTCCAAGTAGTTATTGAACACGCAATACCTACTTACAGCGAACTTTAATTTATCACACCCTCTATCACTTGAGAAGATGAAGAAGAAAGAAATAACTCTTCAAGAAGAAGCAAAGTAAAACTCTTCAAAATTCAAGCTTAAACCACCAATTTATACTAGATGGAGGAGACATGGGATTAATTGTGATTAATTTCTTTTAAAGGCTGCCAATAATGCCTTTATAACTCTCAAATAATGGTGAAATTAATCTTTGAAACATCAGAAATTGACATTCTAAAAGACATGAAGCTTAAAAGTCCATTTTGGAACAAAATCCACACGGGCGTGTAGATTCACACAGTAGTGTGGATCTGCCTTGCTCACCCTGGAGACACAACGACATGACTGTGTGGATCCACATGGGTGTGGCAGTATGCTAGCCGTATGAATCAATACGGGAGTGTTGCCAAAATTTTCTAGAAATAAAAAATAATTGGGCTTGTTCAGGACCACGAGATTTTGGGCCGACATTCGTGTATGCAGGTCACACACCCACACATTGGCCCATCCCAGACCATGGATTTGCACCCCCCTGCGCCTGAGAGAGAGCCTTCCATTCTACTTTTTTTATCCATGTAAGAAAGCATTTTAATATATAAACACGAGTCAAACTTCAATTCTTAGTGATGTGGGACAAAATCCCACTCACTTTTCACCTTTAAATCTCTTTACCAAGGAGCTTACTTTGAGCTTCAATTTCTATTCACACATTCTCCATTTTGAGCATATGAATACATTAATTCATAGTCCTCATGTCAAGGAATATATATCCGGGTCTTTCTCCCAAAACCGAGTTATGGGACCCACCCAAATTATCCTATCAAAATGGCTCACAATCACAATTTTTTCCAACATTCCCCCACATGAATAAAATTGGGCGAAAAAGTAAAACGAACAAAGCCTTACTACGTGATAGAGTTTGACAATTGAAACCTATACAGGATAGGTAGGTGTTACCCTTTGAACCTTCCCTTATAAAAGTATATTTAATTTACCCATTGTTCAGTTGACATGATGTCATTGAACTGTTCAGTTTTTTCGAGTAAATATGATACACTCCACATAAGAATTTTTCTTGACAAAATTCAGATCTCATTGTTATGTTCATTTTGGCCCTAAACATCTACCTGGTTCTGCGAGAGTTTATGGAGAATTGGATTTTAACACCTTCTCCTTTGAAGCGGCCCCACTTCACTCCCACATAGGTGATACCTTACACAAATATATCATTAAAAGCATAGCTTAACCTCATTTCCAATATTCACTTGGTATATCCCCCACAGTGATCTTTCCACGTCTTTACAATTAGGTTGTCCCATTGAACCTAGATCTTGGGATCTCCAATCAACTAGGTTGAATTTTCCTTTGTATCGACTTATTATACTCTTACAGGTTTAAGTCTCATTATCCTTGATGATTTATCAACTTGCTCTCGGTTTAACCCTTTGGTTAGCGGATCCGCAATGTTATCATTTGATTTTACATAATCAACAGCAATAACCCCTGTTGAGAGCAATTGCCTAATAGTATTATATCTACGATGAATATGTCTAAACTTGCCATTATACATGTTACTCTGTGCCCTTCCAATTGCAGATTGACTATCACAATGTATGCATATTGGTGGCACGAGACTTTCCCATTTCGGAATATCTTCTAGGAAATGGCGTAGCCATTCAGCTTCTTTAGCACATTTGTCTAATGCAATAAACTCATATTCCATCGTGGATTTGGCCATAACAGTTTGTTTAGAAGATTTCCAAGCCACAACTGCACCAGCTAGTGTAAATACATAACCACTAGTGGATTTTGAATCTTTTATATCAAAAATCCAATTAGCATCACTGTAACCTTCTATTACTGCTGGATATCTAGTATAATGCAGTCCATTATTACGAGTATACTATAAGTACCTAAGTACTCTTACAATTCCTTTCTAGTGATATAGCTTTAGATTACTCTTATATCGACTTAATTTACTCACTGCATAAGTAATATCTGATCTTGCACAATTCATTAAGTACATAAGACTGTTAATCACACGGGCATATTCTACTTGAGACACACTTTTTCCTCTATTCTTTGATAGATGGCTCAAGTCTAATGGGGTTCTAGCAATACTAGTATCATCCTTATTGAATTTACCAAGTATTTTATCAACATAATGAGTTTGACTCAAAGTCAGCCCATCCAATCTTCTAGTAATTTTAATTCCTAGAATCACATCTATTAGTTTCATATCTTTCATATCAAACTTTGAGTTTAACATATTCTTGGTAGATTTGACCATCTTGTCATTACTACCAACAATGAGTATGTCATCAACATATAAACATAATATGACATAACCGTCACTCGTGTTTTTGACATAAACACATTTATCACACTCATTGATTTTGAAGCCACTAGATAGCATAATACTATCAAATTTCTCATGCCACTGCTTAGGCACTTGCTTCAAACCATATAGTGATTTAACCAATCTACATACTTTCTTTTTTTGTCCTAGGACAATGAACCGTTCAGGTTGTATCATGTAGATTTCTTCATCTAAATCTCCATTTAGAAAAGTAGTTTTTACATCCATTTGATGTATTTCAAGATTATGCAATGCAGCAATCGCTATAATCATTCTTATAGAATTGATCTTGGTTACAAGGGAATAAGTATCAAAATAATCTAGGCCTTCCTTTTGTCTGTAACCTTTAATCACAAGCCTAGCTTTATACTTATCAATCGAACCATCTACCTTTATTTTCCTTTTGATGATCCACTTAGATCCTAATGGTTTACATCCTGGAGGTAAATCCACTAATTCCCAAGTATGATTCTGCAAAACGGAATCAACCTAACTTTTAATAGCCTTTTTCCTTAAAAGACCTTCTGAAGAGTTTATAACTTCATTATAAGTTTGAGGTTCTGCCTCTAGTAAGTAGGTCAGAAAATCTGGTCCAAATGACTTTTCTGTCCTTGCTCTTTTACTATGCCTGAGCTCTATCTCAATAGACTCATCCTCTAAACTAAGCTCTTCATCATGAACTTGATCTTGACTATTTTCAATAATAACCTTAAGAGGTCGCTTGGATGAATTTGCCTCTTCTAAACTCTTACAAGGAAATATATGTTCAAAGAACGATGCATTCCTTGATTCTATAATCATGTTCTTACGAACATCCAGAATTTCCAATTTATGCACAAGAAACCGATAAGCACTATTGTTATGTGCATAACCAATGAAAATACAATCAACTGATTTTGGCCCTATTTTCACTTTCTTTGGTATAGGAATTGCCACTCTAGCAAGATACCCCTACACTCGCAGGTATTTATAGGATGGTTTTCTCCCTTTCCATAATTCATAAGGAGTTTTGTCTTGCTTACTGCGAGACACCTTATTTAAAAGGTAATTAGCCGACAATATGGCTTTCCCTCACATGTTCTATGGTAACCCAGAACTTATTAGCATTGCATTCATCATTTTTTTCAAGGTACGATTTTTCCTTTCAGCCACACCATTAGATTGTGGTGAATACGGTGCCGTGGTTTCATGTATAATTCTATGTTGTGCACAGAATTCATCAAATGGTGTCACATATTCACCACCATGGTCATTTCTCAAAGCCTTGATTTTTCTATTGAGTTGATTTTCAACCTCAATTTTATAGAGTTTAAATTTCTCTATAGCCTCATCTTTGCTCTTAAGCAAATACACATAACAATATTTTGTGCAATCATCCATAAATGTGATAAAATATTTTTTCCACCTCTTGTTTGAACAAATTTTAAATCACATACATCACTGTGGATTAAATCAAGTGGTCCACTTTCTCTTTCAATATTTTGAAAAGATGATTTAGTTAGTTTTGTCTCAACACAAATTTCACATTTATGTTTTATATCAATGTAGAAATTAGGTATGTGGTTCAAGTTAATTAACCTTCTTAAGGTATTATAGTTAACATGTCTTAGTCTACTATGCCATAAACTGGAAGACTCAAGCAAATAAGCAGAAGAGGTACTTTTATTATTACATTTAATAACAATTACATTGAGCTTAAAAAGCCCATCAATAGCATACCCTCTTCCCATATGCATTCCACCCTTGGACAAAACAATTTTGTCTGATTTAAAAACCATTTTGAACCCATGTTTGTTCAACAATGAACTTGACACCAAATTCTTGCGAATATCAGGCACATACAAAATATTGTTTAGAGTCAGCTTCTTATTAGAAGTCATCTTTAGCACCACTTGTCCTTCACCAAGTACTTCAGAAGTGGCATAATTGCCCATAAACAATTTTTCCCCACTCTTCGGCTTGAAGGTAGAGAACATCTCAAGATTTGAGCATATATGCCTTGTGGTATCGGTGTCAATCCACCATTATTTTGGGTTAGACCCAACCATGTTCACTTCTGATATAACAGCAGTAAGATTAAAATCAGAAACTTCTTGAGTAATATTTTAAAAGAGATTAGCTTCATTGCTCATTTTCTTCTTTGGGAACTTACAATCAGAAACCTTGTGACCCATCTTGTCACAATTAAAGCATTTGCCTTGGAATTTCTTTTTAAAAACTCCACCTTTGGGACCCATTTTAGGTTCCTTGAATTTCTTCTTTTTGGTATTTTGTCTATGTTCAACAACATTTACCTTAGCCTTAGAAGAATTCAACCCCCTCCTTTCTGAGCCTCTATTGTCTTCTTCAATTTGAAGTCTAACAATTAGCTCGTCAATATTCATTTCCTTTCGCTTATGCTTAAGGAAAATTTTGAAATCCTTCCAGTCAGGGGGTAATTTTTCAATCATAGCAACTACTTGGAAGGTTTCACTCAAGTTCATTCCTTCAACATGAATATCATGAAGAATAACTTGAAGCTCTTGAACTTGACTTACCACAATCTTGGAATCCACCATTTTATAGTTTAGGAAATGTCCCACTATAAATTTCTTAGTGCCCTCATCCTCAAATTTATATTTCCGGTTCCATGATTCTCACAATTGTTTTGCAGTTTTGATTCCACTATACACATTGTATGATGAATCATGTAGCCCATTCATGACATAATTCCTACACAAGAAGTCAGAATGATGTCAATTGTCATAGGCCATCTTTATTTGGACATCTTGCTCATCCTCTTTAAGAGTAGGAGCGTCCTCAACCAAGCATCGTGCAAGATTCAAGGTAGTCAGGTAAAACAACATTTTCTGCTGCCACCTCTTAAAATTTAATCCATTGAATTTTTCTGGTTTCTCTCCATGGTTCACAGGTGCCGTTACATGCACAACCGGAGAGACAACCCGAGCAATAAAAACTGATGGTTGGGATCCATCCTGAACATTAGTAGCAGCTATCGTATTCTCCATTTCTACAAGACAAACAAATTATATTAATTCCAGGAATTAATAAATCTAAATAAATAATTAACAAACAAAATTTGTCTTAAAATTGTTAGGCAAAACAAACAATAAAATAGGAGAATTGTTAATTCGATATTCAAAAAACAATAGAAATGGAAAATAAATCTGAGGCTTGTATAGCACACAGTTTTCTTAAGACAAATTCGCCTCCTATACAGGTGTTTAGGATAACCGGCATTTGTTTCCCAGGATACAATAGATTCCAAGTAGTTGTTGAACACACAACGCCTTCTTACAGCGAACTTTAACTTGTCACACCCTCTATCACTTGAGAAGAAGAAGGAGAAGAAAGAAATAACTCTTCAAGAAGTAGCAAAGTAAAACGCTTAAAAAAACTTTTCAAAATTCAAGCCTAAACCACTTATTTATACTAGATGGAGGAGACATGAGATTAATTGTGATTAATTTCCTTTAAACGCTGTCAATAATGTCTTTGTAACTCTCAAATAATGGTGAAATTAATCTTTGAAACATCAGAAATTGACATTCCAAAAGACATGAAACTCAAAAGTCCATTCTGGAACAAAATCTAGCTTTTGGGGTGGACTCCGGGCCTTGGGCCCCTATAGGCCTAATTGGTATCAGAGCCTTGGCGTCCGGTTTCGAGCGAATCGCGGCATGGCTGAGCGTGGTGGAGGTTCCTCCAGCCGTGTGAATCAACACGGGAGTGTTGCCAAAATTTTCCAGAAATAAAAAAATAATTGGGCTTGTTCAGGACCACGAGATTTTGAGCAGATATTCGTGTACGCAGGTCGCGCACCCACGCATTAGCCCATCCCGGACTATGGATTTGCACCCCCCTGCGCCTGAGAGAGAGCCTTACATTCTACTTTTCTTACCCATGTAAGAAAGCATTTTAATATATAAACATAAGTTCAACTTCAATTCTTAGTGATGTGGAACAAACTCCCACTCACTTTTCACCTTTAAATCTCCTTATCAAGGAGCTTACTTTGAACTTCAATTTCTATTCATACGTTCTCCATTTTGAGCATATGAATATATTAATTCATAGTTCTCATGTCAATAAACATATATCCGGGTCTTTCTCCCAAAACCGAATTGTGGGACCCACCCGAAATATCCTCTCAAAATGGTTCATAATCACAATTTTTTCCAACAATGATGACAGACATGGACTCACGCTTACAGATATATGGCATTTTCTTTGTTTTGGCTAACTTAAATGTAGGACCGCATCTTCGTTGTTTTGATTGATAGAATTTGCGAGTTGTCAATTCTCTTAAGTAGCATTATAACATTTTTATTTACAAATGTATAAATAATTGTTTTTTTTAAAATTATTATGAGGTGTTAAACTTACATTAAAGTCTCGAATTTGAGATATTCTCAATTCTCACAAGTGAAAATATTAATTAAGTCAATCATGAATTAATTTATTTATAGTTATTAAATTTTGTTTTTATTATAGTAAAATAAAAAAAATTTGTTCTAAAAAAATTGCTAAACTATATTTTTATTTCACTAAAATAATTTCCAATCAGTTTTTGGATATGAATAATTGGAAAGTTGACGTATCAGACGATGTGTCATTGAAAATCTGACGTGATAGCTGATGTATCACGTGAGAGTTGAGATGTTATCGGAAACTGAACAGAAGTGATTTTTTTTTATAAGGATAAAAAATTTTATTAAAAAATGAGGAAAAAAAATCATTTTAATCAAAAATTAAAGTGATACAAAAACTTCTCTCTAAAGCTAAGCAGAAGAGCCAAAGCAAAACAAATAGACCTTACTTCAAGCTACAAAAGAACTAAACAAGAGGAACCAAGAAAGAAAAAATAAAAAAGTTATCTTCCAATGTTGTTCATCTTACTCAATTTGGTCAGCAAGAATATTAGCTGCCACGTTGTCCTCTAAGAAAAACTCAATTCTTTTCCAATTTGAAGAGTTCGATCTATCTCAAAGAGATACACATTTGTAGAAGAAACAAATAAAGAACTTATTATTTTGAGCTATATCACCATCTGAGGCCGGTTTCCAAACAGAAATAAATTTTTTTTTTATATTTTAATTTCGCTTTTCCTTTACTATTTAATTTCCCCTTCAATAAGTTATGGAAAGACTTGAACCTCAACACATATTTTGAATAGTCCGCAAGTTTAGGAGATGAAGTAGCATTAGGCGAAAAAGTAATTTTAGTGAAAAAAAATATAATTTATTAATTTTATTAGAATGAAAAAATTTTATAATTTACTGCAATAAAAATAAAGTTCAATAAACATTGATAAAATTAACCCATCAATCCTTAATTGGCCATAAATAATTGTTTTTTGTTGGAAAGTTATGATTTAATTTCTAATATAAATAGTTTCTGTTTAGATATTTAGAATAATTGTACATTTTAATTTTAAATGAAAATGCCAAATATATGTTACAACTCAAATAATTGTTTTGCATTATTAATTTTTTTTTTTAACATCAATGAAATAAAATTCTGATGTATTGTAGTATTTAATTTGTCATTTAAGATGTCAGCTTCTTCTGGTAACGATGAGGAAAGGGTAACTGTGACACTCATGAATGCTAAACTATACAAGGCTGCAAGAAAAGGCGAATTTGAAAGTTTTGAGAATATTTATGGCGGCCAACTCAATCGCTTAGCGACTCCAAACAAAAACACGATCCTACATATCTACCTTAGTCATCCATATAACAAATCAACGGAATTTATACGCAAGGCAAATGACAAGTGTCCATCATTATTATGGCATGCCAATGATAATGGTGATACTCCACTCCACTTCGCAGCCAGGTTTGATCACTTAGAAGCGGCTAAATTGCTAATTCAACGTGCCAAAGCTCCGTTTGAAAAGGATCCTGAGAGCGGAGAAGAGGCTGTTGTAAAAGCAAGGGAGTTGGTAAGGATGGTGAATAAGCAGAAAGCTACAGCTTTGCATGAGGTGGCTTGATTTGGTAGTGTGGCTGTGGTTTGT
The DNA here is from genome assembly GCA_949630135.1 of Balakata baccata. Classification (NCBI taxonomy): domain Eukaryota; kingdom Viridiplantae; phylum Streptophyta; class Magnoliopsida; order Malpighiales; family Euphorbiaceae; genus Balakata; species Balakata baccata. The sequence goes on along the minus strand of CATIWF010036768.1, from coordinate 16,218 downwards.
CCAATATTGGCTGTAGAGGACCTTGAGTTTAGATATTCTGCCAATGACTGCGGTGAAACTCCACTTTACCTGGCAGCTGCCTATTCGAAGAGTCCCACACTAGTTGAAATTTTAAATACTTACAATGATAAACCAGTGGCTTATGGAGGCCCTAATGGTAAAACGGCTTTGCATGCGGCAGTGATGCGAAATGACCACTGTAAGTTCATAGATTCGCTGAAGTTTTGCAAGATTAGACGGTTAATTTCACATCCAATGACATATCTTAAGCAAGCGAATATAATATATTATTTCATTCATTTACTTTTATCTAGAATATTTAGTTAGTTAACTAGATATTTCTAAAAATAGCTTTATTTATTTTTTTGATAATTTAACATTTTGTTAATTTAAAAATATAATACTAATTTTTTTGAACATTTTTTTGGTATTTTTTAAGACAAAAAAAATAAAGGCAAATTTTATATTTTATTGATATGTAATGAGAAAAAAATTAATGGAAGGAAAATAGAATATATTAAACTAAATTTGAGAGATTTCGTAATATATTTCAAAAAATAAAGAGACAAACTAATATATTCAACTAAATCTTAGGGGTTTATAGTTATTTACCTGATATTTAATATAATTTCTATGTTATTTAATATGCATATATCTTATATAATTCATTTGTATTATATATTTAAATATTTTTATAGAGAGTTTTTTTATTAAAATAAATGTCTTTTATGTCATTTTACATTTTTCCGTTATATTTTTAACTAGTTTTATCAAACACTTTTAATTTAATTAGCTAAATTACCATTAACTATATTTTCTCCTACTAAATTATAAGCTTATAGCTAGATTATTAACTGATTTTATCAAACAAGAGCTTAAATTAATAACATAATTAATGAGGAAATAAAGAGCATTTTAATCTTTTATGAAAGAACAAAAACTAATTGAATGTAAGACTAGTTTTTTTTTTTTACACCTAACTAATTAGAGCTAGTTTTTTTACACCTTCTTCATAAACATCTAATACATATATACATTCATTCGTATCCCTTTCTTTTACAGCCCCATTTGCCTTGTATTTTTCCTTTTTTTATATGATATTCAAAGAGTCCTAGGCAAGATTTCAAATAGTGGCAAAATATTCACTCAAGAGTTTAAGATAGTTGTATATTTAAGACTTGAACTCAAAATTTTTTGTTAAATTAAAAAAGTCTTATGTCAACTCATCTATACCTTTGAGTGTCATATTTTTCTTTAATATTTGATACCTCTTTTTTGTTTCCCTTTACAATCACTAACTTCATGGCTACCTTATTAAGTTAATTTCATCAACGGTAATTTTTACAATAAAATAACAATATAATTTTTCGTCACATTGCAATCACTAAAAATAATTTTTCATCACTAAAATCACTTATCACCACATTTGCTGATACAACAATAAGAAAAATGATGAGGCTGCTAATGTGGTGCAAGATTTTGCCACTTTGGCAATCATGTCATATGATAAGTGGCACATATTCTAACTTTAAATGCCACATTAGAAAAGAAAATTATTTTTTATGTACGGTTATTGAACTTATACTAAAATGTACTTAAAGTATAAATTCAATAATAATAGATGAAATTAATTTTATTCTCATAATAATCAATTGTCGATGTGGCAAAATCTGACACTACACCAGTATCCAACTCAGCTATTAATTTTAATTAATATAAAAACTCAAAATTTTCTTTATTTTTAATTGAACACGGACACATATATAAGTTTATTATAGTTTTTTTTTTCTCTTTTGTTTTTGATAAACCTTTTTTCTTTTCAGATGCCGTGGATAAGATATTAGAGAAAATGAGTAATTTGGTCTATGAAGCAGATGAACATGGGTGGACTCCACTTCATTATGCTGCTTATAGGGCATACATTCCACCTTATAATACTGCGAGAAAGCTATTGAAAGTGGATAAAACTGTTGCATATATGAAGGATAAAGATAGGGAGAGGACAGCTCTTCACATAGCAGCTTGCCGAGGCAACACAAGCACAATGAGAACAATTATTAATGAGTTCCTGGATTGCTGCGAGTTCTCTGATATTAGAGGCTGGAATGTTCTTCATTCATCAATGACGATGATGAAGTTCTGGAAGAAGTCCTCAAAATTCCTTCGATCATCGACCTTGCAAAATCAAAAGATGTCAATGGATACACCCCATTCCATCTGAATCTCCAACTATATAGTTCTCATTTGAACGTCTGGCGTTACCGATTGAGAGATATTGATGACATTTCTGAGATATTGGATTCTGTGCGCCGTGATATGAGTTATTCTTCCCGAAAGGTCAACCACCTAACTGAGAGTAACTTGTTTAATATATATATTGGTGCATTAATTTAATTATTTTATGACAAGATTTTACCGAATGATTTTGTATCCTGTCACTATAATGTCATTTTTCTATCATTAGATTATTACTTTAATGACAATACATTTTATTATGTTGTATCATTATTTGCCCCTAACTATATGTAATTTTATTAATAAAAACTACTATCATAATTAGTTATTAGCCCTTCATTAATAAAAATTATAATAGTAGTAGATTATCCATAACTAAAACAAATCAAGTCCCCATTGATAAAACAAATCAAATCCAAAATGTAGAACAAAACAATTGAAAGATAAATAACAAAATAGATAAAGGAAAGAATCAAAGTCAACCATTTGATACTTATTGAAGGTCATTTCCAAATGTTGGACGCACATCTGCAATTGGTTGGCTGTTATTTTCAATCCAGACCAATATTTGATGATATTATTTTCGTCTTCATTTTCATGGATCTCGGCCTCAAGCACATCTTTTCATTCCAAGATCTGATTGTTCTTGATTTGCTTTAACCGTCTTTACAATCTCATCTTGCAAAGGTCCATCGCTTATATATCATATGAATAATAAGTATCGAATAAAGACTGAAAAGTTTAGTGATAATTAGATATTTTTCCTGTGCCGGTGGATCTAATTTTTCATTTCTTGTGTTAACTAATCTTAATTTTATGGTAATTAATAAAATTATGACAATGTATTTAAATTTATGTTAAATTATAAAGTTTTGATTTTAGTTTATGGCAATTTATAAAATTATGATAATTGATTTTAATTTATATTAATTGATAAAGTTATTATGATTGATTTTAATATTTTATAATTGATCAAACATGGTAATAATTATAATTTATGTTAATTAATAATATATTTTGGTTCGTTTTAATTCAATTTTTTATTTATATCGGTTTGGTTAAACCGAACCGATGCTCACCCTAGCTCAAAGCATCCTACAAAAAGTAGAACAAATCAAGTCCCAATTGATAAAAAAAATCAAGACTAAAATGTAGAACAAAAACAATTAAAAGATAAATGACAAGATAGAAACAAGAAAGAATCAAAGTCAACCATTTGATCCTGTTGAAGGTAATTGCAAGATGTTAGAGGCGCATCTTCAGTTGGGTGCCTATTATTCTCAATTAATTCAGGCCAATCTGCTTTGAGGATATTTTTTTTCCTTCCTTTTCTCAGATTTTAGCCTTATGATCTTTCACACAAATAGCTTATTAAATATTTTATTTTCATTCCATCTCCAAAACCAATTGGACATGACTATGATGCCGCGGTCTAAAACACTCTACAATAACCTCAAGATCGGGATGTTCTTATTTGCTTTATCAATCTTTACAATCTCATCCCGCAAAGGCCCATCACTCGTATGTCATATGAATAATTGATAAAGACTAAAAGGTTAAGTAGAGATAATCCACTAGTACATAAAAGTCATACATGTCTATTTTTATTGATTTTATGCGTATGTTACTTGGTAGATACATAAAAAAAAAATGCGAAAGTTATGCAGTGAAAAAAGCCACTTGGAAAAGTAAGGAATTGATAAAGGTTCAGTATCCTCAGCTATTCAAGTCCAGTAAATCAGGTAAATTTTGAGGATGAAATTTTTTTTTAGGAGAAGAGAATTGTAACATCCAGCGATTTAAGCCCCGATCAAGCATGACCAAAAGCAGTCGCGCCAGTCTAGTCGGAGTATAAATTTGGATCCATGGAAAAATGACATATTATAAGAGAAAATAAGTAGGGGTATTATTATTAAGGAATTGAAAAGTTTAGTGCAAGAACTGGAAAAACATAAAATTACCCTACGGACAAAATCGATATTATCGAATTTGTTGGGGAAAATTTGTAAGAATTAGATAATTTTGTGGCACAAGAGGTGTAACGCCCACAATTTAGGGCCTAGAAATAATGGATCATGTCGAGCATGTATGCTTTTTTTAGTGGACAAAGCCATTTCCTGCTCGGAATAGAAGGATTGTAGTCGGGAGAGGTTTCCTACTCGCGACACTAGTTTTCCTGATCAGGACTCGCCTCTGGACTACACGCAATAAATATTACATTTTCTCCACACCTATTAGAAACCTAGCAGCCCTTTGAATAGCCTAGACCCTGCAGCAACATTTCATGTCGCTCTCCTTTGCTTCCTTCCTCGATCTAACATAAGAAAACACATTTAAATTGGGTTTATCAAATATTTTAAATTGGGTTTATCAAATATTTAATTAGGGTTTTTGGTATTTTTCATCAAAAACACAAGTTAGATACCAAACAGCCCTTGGAACTGTATTGTTCATTTCTCTTCTTGATTTCCAGAGGTGATTCAGTAAGTATTATGATAGTTTAATAGCCTTAGCACTGTTTTAATGGATTATTATCACTAAAGTTAGGGTTTTTTTTTTAATTTTTCGGCATGGTTCCTTAAGAATAGTATGTATCGAGTGGTTTATGACCCTTGGCTTATATGTCTGGTGCTAGGGAATGGAGCAGAAGGTAGGAGCGAACATCAGAACATGAGGGATACGGTAGAGTGAGAGTTTTTGACTCCATTATTAGAGGTTTATACATATAATCATATTTATTTACTTTCTAGCTGCATGTTTGCTAGAGCCTAAGTAATTTGGTTGATATATCTCTGTTAAATGCCATGAACCTTAATTTGAATGGTTTGAAAATGATGGTATGGATTAAAGGCAAGGATTATTTATGAATTTCATGTTTAAATTGGTATTCAATAAGTTAAATGGATTATGACATGTTTAAAATGACAATGAGGATTGTTTATATGATTTATGGTGTTCTGGAAAATTTTATTGTGCTTTGAAATCAAGAGAATTGGAGTTAGTATGTGAAGACTGAATTTTATTGTGCTAGTATTAGGCCTTTTCCAGTCGGGAAAGGGGAGTCCTGGTTAGGGCTCATCCGACCCCAGGCCTACACAGGCCCGCGATGGGCAAGGCTAGTGGCACACTGTAGCGTACCAATGTATATATGTGATATACTCATATCGATGTATGATTTTAGACATGGTAATATTAGAAATATATATATATATATATATATATATATATTCTTGATGTAGGTTGAATTATTGTTAAAAGACTGATGACTGTTCCTTTGATCATAGATATTTTATGTAATACATTATTATACCAGCTTCTTTGTCCTTATTTTTAAGGTTCTTGTAGTCCGAATTAACTATAATGTAAAACATAATAATTTTAGCTATGTATCTTAGATAATTTTTTTTTTTGAAAACCTTACCTTAATATCTTGAGTATTTTATGAGTTATGATCATAATAATAAGGACTAGTTGGGTTATTGCCCTGTATTGGATCAGTTAGATAATCTCGAGTATCTAAGGATCTTAGAGGCAATATCAGATAAAATTGTAAATATAAAAAATGTTCCAAATTGACCTCTCTAAATGACTACAATTTTCACAATAATATAACCTACACGTTTTAAGAAATGGAATTTTAAAGGAGTCTCAAAATTGTCTAACGACAGAAGACATGATAATATTTAAAATTGTACTAAAAATTGTATAATGGTTCAAAAATTTTAAAATTTTAATATGTTATAGTATTATCTGTTAGCTTTAATTATAATTAACATAAATTGGATAAGTATAAAAAAAGTTGTAGATTGAACATTCGTAGGAGGTCACACTGCCACTTAACTATAAATAATTATTTAAAATAAATTGAGAATAAATATTATATCAATGTATTAATCCAATGTACTTTCAAATTAGGTTTACAATCAATTGGAGAACTGCAAAAGCCACAAGTTCCATAAATTTAGAGTTGGTAAAACTTTATTAAGGTTTATACATAACCACATGTAGATTTAATTGAATGTTTGATGTTTATGATTGCATTAGTTAAATGATGAACCTGTATATTTTGATCAATGAACCTGTAAGTTGAAGATGATGAATTTGCACTGTATGGAATGTATTTATAGGTGATTGTGAATATTGTAGGTTGGTTCCACCTAGGTGAACCATAGGATGCTTATGTTGTGATTTTCTTATGAGCTTCAATTTATGTATATTGAATTATACTATAATATGATATTTGTAACCATAAATTATGAAATTTCATTGGATTGCTGATGTGAATTATGTGATGAAGTTAATTATTTTATTATGGTGAATTGTTAGGAGGATAAGGCCCAATCACTCTAACTAGGACTAGAGCTATGATAGATGGCATGCTATTGAGAGATTTTGGTACCACTTAAGCCCGAAGTTGGTCATTTTGGGGATGAGACTCATAGAAATATTAAAATGATATTTTCTCAAGCGGAGTTCTTGAGTGGCTCGGAGTAGCCTTAGTGACCATATCCAATTTAGTCCGGTTTAGAGTATAAGGGCAAAACAATTATAATAATCCAACTTGATAAGTATGAGGTAAGGTATGGTGAAATAATTTATATGAGTTAAAGTAAATTATTCTATATATAAAATATTGTGTAGTATTGTATTATGTGGACACATGTTTATTGGATGTTGAGATATATATGTTCATGCATACATATTTATCTATAAATGTATATATTATTCATGCATACATGAATATTAAATCTATGTATTGTTATGTACCACTAAGTATTTTATACTTAGCGTGTGGATGTTGATTTCCCATGCAGATTGAAGATAGTATATCGTTTGTTGACCAATAGAAAAAGCCAAAGGAGAAAAGTCCTAGATAAACCCATTGGAGTTGGTAATACAACTATTTCTTTTTGTTATTTTTCTTTGGGTGGGAATGTAAATATTTTAAAATTTTAGATGAATTTTTATATAATTTTGGTCAGGTTGAGGTCTTTATTTTGTAATTTGAAAAAAAATATTACAAATATTATGCATATTCAAAAATTCACTTTATATTTTGAAAAGTCATCATGGCTATGGTGCAACCTTTTTTTTTTTAAAATAAGAGCATATTTTACCTTTTCAAGCATTATAATACCTTTCTACATAGTTGATGTATATTCTTTAATTATATAGTAGAATATTACAAACAAAATAAGTGGTGATACTGATTTGCATGTTGTCCCTACATTTGCCTATCAAAATCACCTAGCTTTTGCTTGTAAGGGAAGTAGCTATCCGTGTTTTTAAAAAGTGGACAACATATATTCGTTTGTCTAAAATACTGATAGTAGTGGACTAGCTTTGACTCTTTTTCTACTCTACACATCAGCAAAACAAATTGCCCTAAAATAGAAAATACTTTGAAAAATGCCATTTATTGGAATTTTAAAAATTATTGTCCTAAAACGATAAATATTTTATATAAAATTCCTAAAAAGGGAAAAAAAAAACTCCCAAATCTCTTATCCTATTTTTGGCCTTATTCTTTAGCATCGATTTTATTGGTTGTAACACCCACGATTTTGAAGGGTTTTGAGCATGTATCACATACATATAACGCAGCGGAAAATAAAAATTTTCAAAACCTGAATCAAAAAATTATACATGTGCCAATTAAAACTAATTTAACCAAAGAAAATTCAGAATTTATACCTTTATAATTTCTTGATTTTTCTTCAACTTCTCACCTTGTTGGGTTGTAGCAAATCACAACAATCCAATCTTGGATTGTCTCTAACAAGATCCACGTGAAAATGAGAAGATGAAACTACTAGGGAGATGGCTTGAACATACCTCAAAGTGCTAGAAATGGTTTATGTTCATATGATAATAAAATTAAACTCTTTAATTTTCTTGTTGTCTCCAAAAATTTTTCTTTTCCAAAAAATTTTTCCTTGTCTATTTTCTGTCTTTTGGGGTCTTTTAGATCCAAAAGAAAATCAAAAAAGTAGATCCAAATTGAGAGAAGAAGAATTTGAAGAGACATAAATAGTGCCATGGCCATTTTGGCCAATATAGGGGGGTGATTAGCGTGCTAGAGATCAGTAGCCCGCCTGGCAGGCCAATCGGTAGGCCTGCCAGGTCAGCGGGCCCGCACGGGTCGGTCAACCCTCCCGAGCAATTTTTTTCCCGTGATCTTATCGCGAACCGACTCAAAATAATTTTTTTATATTTTGGATCTTATTCTAAGCCATTTTGCTCATTCTTTACATCTTCAAAGCGTGTGACCCATTAGGTTCTGGGTTATGTTGGCCACTTAAATTATCAAATAATTTAAGCAAATCATGAGCGGTATCTAGCAACACATCATGATCCCCAATTGACCGGAAAGTCAATGGTTTGACTATGAATCTTTCCATAGACAACAATATGTGCAACTCATCCTTTCACCATTTTATACCCCACTCGGTTCAGAGCATGGACTATGTGTCAGCTCCTGCTAGACTGACTACGTCACATCTAGCCCAAGTGATTTTAGATCTTGTCACTGAGACTCATTACTCAATTAGACATGTCACTGAAGACCATCTTCATGCCAGTTCCACTCTGGCCAGAGATTCCCGAGTAATGATCCCAATAAGAGGCTATGGGTATACTCTCCCTCTATCAGGAGCAATGAATCCTCTGTTGGCTACCTAATTACCTTCGAATACCTCAAGCTGCACCCAATCACCACCCTATGAGCGACCTCTATGAGGCAACAAGGAATGGAGTCAAAGCACAGAATCAGTATCCAAGATATCTTTAGGTACCTCAAGTCTAAGGATACATGCACCATTGCTATTATGAGACAATCATTGATATTTGAATAGATAATCCATATGATTGTCTCATAGCAGGTCATCCAATGTACTTGACTACTCTTAGCAAGCATCCATATGTTAACTTTGAACATCTCATGCTCATAGCTTATGAGATCTACTGTTTGATCCAATCAAGGAGTATAATATGTGTTAGTCTATCCGGATCAACAATGTCCCATCTTGTTGATCCTATGACTAGGGATAATTTAGATACTAACATAATTACACATTATAGGAATCTCATTATCATGATCCCATCATGATTTCCTTCAGGCTATGTTTCATATCATGAACTTTCATTAATCAGTTTAAGATCTATATCAATTCATGTGGAAATGAATACTAATATAATGAAAGAATGCCTTTATGAATGTGTATACTAAGTGCCTGAGGCGATTGCCTTTTGGACACATCTCTAATAAATAACACATCATTTAGAAATAAGATTTGGCCACCACGCATGACTAACTTGCAAGTGTCAATTCCCATTAGTTCTGCTTTGAAGTTGTTTCCTACATATATCCATTTCGTTCCTTTTGGAATCCATTGAAATTCAATGAAGGCACTCCTATCCTTCGCTATGTTGTCTATTGCTCCCGAGTCTACAAGTCCACAAAGGAAATTCAGTTAGAAAAATAGAAATTGAAAGATAAGTTTCATTCACAATTGCATAAAGGTCATTTACCTTCTTGAGCTTATTGTAATCACATGCAAAATGGCCTTTCTTTCCATAATTATAGCACATGAGCTTGGATACATGTTTCTTCTTCTTAAAGAAACATTTTCCTTTTCCAAGTTAGTTGAACTTTTGCTTATTCTTGTCTTGAGCAAAGAGAAAATAGCAATAAATGGTAACGAAGGTAGAAACTAGAAATTGAACACGACATGTTTGGAATGTAAAGATCATCGCTTACCATTATAATACATTAGCCCTGTTGTTGTTATTTCTCAAAATCTTTATATTATTCATCAGTTATTTTTAACTATAAGTTTTAGTTTGATTATTTATATTTTTATTGTTAATAAATATTTTAATTTTTGAAAATAATTTCATTTAATTAAAAAATTGAATGCTATAATATATGTTTTTAAAATAATATTTTCTATTTTTATTCTAGAAATTAAAACAAATAAACTTTATTCTTTACTAAAATAATAAATAATATATATAATATTTATAAATATATTTGAAATATAATTATGTATTAATTTGAGTTATGAACATTAATATTTTGAATATATTTCTTATAGATAAAATATGTCTAATGTAATTATTTTATATATTTTACTATATATGAATATGTTAAATGTTATATTTGAAAAATTTTCACTTTGAGTAGTTAGACTTCGGTTGGACTCCAGTTGGACCTTGAACTTGTGACACGCTATCTTTTTTTGTTTATTTGCCGAGCCAATTTTTACAACCTTGATATTTACTATCATAATCAATGTGCTAATATTGCATACGAGTTAGAACTAATCATAAAAATAAAATTTAAGATAGTCTTATCCTATGGACATGGATATACTTATATAATTTTTCTTTGAGTTTTAAAGGCAATATATAATTGACTTTTTGGTAAATAGACATACTCAATGAAGCACTAAATGTTTTATTCACAACCCAATTCATAAATGTATTGACTAACTCCTTAACGAGTTTTTTGTATGACCCCTCTTTATGGTAATCATTCCATAATAAACAAAGAATATTCTTTATTCATTAACGAATTTAAGACCGGACCTAAGCGTCTTATATTTTTTATAATCTTTCAATAAATCCCCTTGCCAAACTACTACTTGAATAATACGATTAATTTTAATAATATGGTTTACAAGATGTAAGTCATCACTTTTGTTATTTAGGTCCATAACAACATTTTCGGTTTTCTTTATCATTTCTACTACCCTTCTTTTACTCTTATTAGTTATAGCAACTCTTGTAGTCCTCATTAGCCTTACCTTATTTATGTTATAAAAATATTAATAGAAATTTAATCTTTTATTCTAAAATAAAAGAAATCATGATAAAAAAAATTAAATATTAACAAAAAAAAAAGACTATTTTAAGTCACATTAATATGTCATGATTAAAAAACTAATTATTAATCAATTGTGTGGCCTAAAAAATTAAGAACTATATAAAATATAATTAAAACAAAATTAATTATATTTTACAACCATATAAATAACTAAATCTATTTATTAATTATTCATTAATTCATTTATTATATATGCTTTTGGCTTGTAGTTAATTTTTAATTATATCAATAACTGTGTACTTGTTCAAAACGCTTGATCAATTGCACATGATCCATTATAGCTCACGAAGGGAGAGTTTTGTTTCCCACAAGGAAACCTGGTTTCGATTCTTAGTAAACCCTTCTCTCTCTCTCTCTTTTTTTTTTTTAATTTATTCTCATTAGTAGGTGGATGAAAAACACTCGCATATCTGAAGCGTATAGGCCACTCGCCACCATAGTGCCCTCATCTAATGACCATATTTTGTTCAGTAGGGGTTTTCTAGCCTCCAAAGGTCGGTAGAGGATTTCTGGCCTCCTAAAGCCGTATATAGAGTCATATATGTTAATGCATACAATTAACTATATAAAACAGGCAGTAACATCAAATATAATTTTAATCATCTTCTACATCTAACCCCTAAATTCTAAGTCTGAAAAAACAAATTTCCAGTAATGATTATCAATCTTGGAAACCTAATATCTCACTAAATACTTAACCATAATATTATATCTATATGCCAAATTAAGGCTTGTAATCCCTACTTTAAAATGGGTAATTTTCTTTCTAGATTTGCAGTATATAGAAAAAAAATGAAGTCTCAAATATGGCACATTGATCATACTTTACAATTTTTAAAATCAAAAAGGTATATTCAAAGACTCCTAACTAATTCAATATTCAATCAAATCAAACAAATAATATATTGAATTAAAGCCTGCAAAACCTACTTTCAAAAAAAATTAAAATTGTGTCTAGAAACTAACTACACATGAAGTAATAAAAGTACGAAGTAGGCATAATGATCATATTTTTGCAACTTACAAACAAAAAATAAGAAATGAAAATTAACCAATTGATTCATGTTTTTGACCGAAGTTCTGATACTATTTGTCGGTTTTAACAAGGATTTAATATAAAATCATATCCAATTTCATTATTATTTTCCCATTTAATATTCTCCATATATTAGGAATATGTCTCATAATACATAGAAAGTGCTACAGACTTGGTGGCTATAAACTTATCCAAATTTTAATCTTTTCTATATAACTCATTATCATACTTTATGCATGTATACATAATTAGATTTGCTTGTCTAACTTATCGAATATATCATGTACTAACTATCACTAGTTTCTGTTTACCGATTCAATCACAGTCCATATTCTTGGTGGGGCCATCAAGGCCCTCAACTCATAATCTCAACTATGTCTAGTTGAGCCATATCTTTTCTTTTCCCTTTTCTTTCCTTTTCTTTTCTTTACTTTTTCTTTTTACTTTATATCATATTACATGATTACAGGATAACAAATATAATTAATTACATATACATAAATGAATGCTAAAATAAATGCATGCTATGAATATGCTTGGTCTAAATCAAGTTTGTACAGTCTCTCTTCTTTATATGGGCTTTGACATCTCTGCTGTCAATTGTTACATCAACTATATATTGGCTCCATAATCTACATGTATAAGAAAACACGTTAAGCTATTTATAGCTTAGTAATACACATATACCTATCAAGTATAACATGTAATCATATAATTTATAGCATGTAAAATTGATACACAATCATTTCCAAACCCTGTGAACATGATAATGTCAAGGCATATGTTTAACATTTGTACGGAGATTACATGCATATCATAAACATATCCTTAACAGAATCATAGATTACATATCTTTTTCTTTATCTTAATATCCCTATGACTCAAAATCATACACATTTTGATCTCAGTGTAGTTATTTCAAGTTAAACTGCTTAGTGGTTCTTTTGTATCTCAATTGTCAATCAACGTATTGACCTCTTGGAGGCTTAAGCATATATCAATTATAAAAGGGAGCTAAACCCCCAGAAATTAAAGCCTTTTTAATTAAGATTGGCAAATGAGTTGACCACCAATCCCTCTCATCCCTTATTTTCACATCTTATTTGTATGTCGTTATTCAATGCATGTAGAGCATATGTTTGTTCAAAATATGTATACCATAAAAGAATAACATATCAAAATCATAAAACAAATTTATGGTACATCATATTACTTTTCTCATTCTATTGCATGCAAACAATAAATTCCCATGTTCCATTTTCTTATTTAAATAAATAGCCTAAGCCTCATTCATATATTGGCCGGATATGAGGTGTGAAGTAGGGGTGCTCTTGGAGGTAAAATCTCCCTACACACTAGAATATCAAGTCAAGAGGGCTCACTAAACTCAAAACAACTTGACTGTGTATAAATCTATGAGTACTAGGAACGAGGGCACTCTCGAAGGCAAATCACCCTTTCTTCACTCATAAGCATGTTAATATGTATCACTTATTCCCTAAATGGTGCATCATCTACCCTAAAGTAGTCCTCAGGTCGAGAAATAGGCATTCATATCACGGTATCTTTTCACTTTCATCTCAATCTCATATGTTTCAATCAATATGCATAGCATATAATCATAGTCTCAAGCATATTCAAGTTCACAAACATGTTTTCTTATTGTATAACATTATACAAAAGTGTTCTGGCATGTTACAAGCATGTTTGCATATCATTTAATAACTTTCAACTTTGTTGTTAATGTCTTCGTGGCTGTGACACATTAGCCTGGTCGTGAAGGCTGGACATGAATCATTCTGCTTCCATGTTTGTGGTCATGAAATTTCTAGCTTGGTTATGAAAGGGGCTATCCCTTTTTCTAGAATATAAGAATCAACATCTTTTTTCATGTATATCATATGCATAAGCTCTATGGTGGTCCAATTGCCACCCTACCTATCAACACTTATAATAAATCATGTTAAGACATGCTTCTATCATTAATGATTTTGCCCTATTTAAAGGGACCTATAACATGCTTTAATCATTCAAACTTGTATCTTTTGCATTAAATGCCAAAGTTCACAATTTATCATACAAGGCATTAAGGCTAACCAATTGTAGCTATTCTTATCAACATACAAAAATCATCTTTATATATTTATAGTATGCCAATAGCAATCATTTAACATCATAGATACAAGTTCCACATATATATCCAACCCATCAATACACAAGTTCTCTAGTAGGAGACTTATCTCTTTTAAGCCATTCATTTCCCTTCACACTTTAAATGCTTTCATGGAGCTTGTATATCTACCAATTATCAATTCTTTATATAAATATTGAGCCTAACTTACACCCAATTGGGTGGGTGGCCCCATAACATGCATATGTAATTATCATTACTAAATTCTAATAACCACATAAATGAATTTGAGTCTAATAATTCCCTTATTTCATTCTAGATGCCTTATTAATGATAGTTCTTGTACCTAAAAAACTATGTCATATTTTTATCATTCATTTGATATATACATATCATTCAATTTCAAAGGTCATTACTTATGTAATTCTCGTATATTCATATTCTCATTAATCATGTTTAGCTTATTCTTCTTTCATTAATCTCAACAATGTCATTCATTGTTTATTAATATTACTTAACATCTCATTAAGCCCTTAAATAGCCTAGCTCATTACCAATTAATCATAATTTCGATCTACTATACCTACCCCATTATTAATTTATCTAGTGATGGGGTCAACAAACACATGATTATTTATTATGGGTTTTAAGTATATTTGGCATGCTAGAACCATGTTATTTAATCAACTTAAACTTTAATTTCTTTCCTTCTTATATCATTCTAGGCCTATAGGCATGATTAATATGTTACCTACTTTTGTTTTGATCCTAGCTATTAATTATTTCTAATTACATGTCATCTATCACACTTTCATGTCATTTAACATCACATTATTTCGTTTTAGCAAGTTATAATGCATGTGTACTTACCTCCTATGGAGCCAAGTCAAAATCCAAGCTTTCAAACTTGCTTAGTCCACTTTGGTGGTAACTCCACATTCCAAGGCATCTCCTATATATAATCATAACTATTTCGCATTAACTCAAACCATATATCAATATCTATAACTATATAAAGCCATATACTCCAAACCCTAACTCAAAAACCATTAAGCTGGGTTCTTTCTTCTTAAATCCTCTTCCAATATGTGTTTAACATCTCAATCAAAGTCAAAGGGAAGTTTTTCCCCCCAAGCAACCTAAGGGTTAATCTCTAACATACCCATTTACAAATGGATTTCTATCCATTTCAAGTAAATCACATCAATCAACCACAAACTTATTAAAAGAGGAGGAAAAACATGAAATCTTACCTAAAGAAGGAAAAAATCAAGATTGATTTGGATGGAAGACTCAAGCTCCACACTTACTGTAACATCCCACCATACAATTAGGAGACCCTTCCTAATTATATAGAGAAATATTACAATGCATGAGGAATTTAAAATTTGATTCTTGTAAACAACTTTGCATCATGGCCATGATGACTTAAAGTAAACATAAAGAAATAATTTATGAAAGATGTGTTAATACAAAGCTTTAAAAATATAAAAGTTAGGGCTCACACATGCCCACGATGTTTACAAAATCCATCAAAATATAACTTTTACATGTGCTAAAGCATGAACAAAAACTAACTCTCATCCCAAAATAAAATTTCAGAATTTTTGAATCATTATACAATTTTTAGTATACTTTCAAATGTTACCTTATTTCTGTCATTAAACAGATTTGAGACTCCTACTTTAGAATTCCATATCTTATAACGTGTAAGATGTATTATTGTCAAAATTCATAGGCACTTAGAGAGGTCAATTTGGAACATTCTTCATGTTTACAATATTATCAGATAGTGACTCTAAAGTCCTCAAACACTAAAGAATATCTAACTGGTCCAACACAGGGTAACCACCCGACCAGTCCTCATTGTTATGGTCATAACTCATAAAATACTCAACATATTAAGGTAAAGTTTTCATAGAAATCTAT